>JAODLI010054679.1:0-37649 GCA_027575585.1 Percopsis omiscomaycus | reverse complement strand
CAGCAAGTGTGTGGTCCTGAATGCGGGGACTTTAGTTTGTGACTGCTCCTTATGCTCCTTATAGGGTAGAATGCAGTTGTGTGTGTGTGTGTGTCTACAAGGTTCTTTTGGCCTAATACACATTCTGAGTACGGGAATGCATGCTGTGTCACTGATTTGTTTTGCTGACTGTGTGTGTGTGACAGCAAGCGTGCGCGTTTGGTTTCTTATAATTAAAACTGTCTGACTGTCTTATTTTCCTTCACCCCTAGTTTAATGTGCGTGTGTTCATCCCAAAGACATAATGAGACAATCATCTTGCCACCACCCCATCCCCCTTTCTTTAACTGTGTGTTTTTGGTTGAGGGGCTGGGGTGGGACGCCTCTTTAAAGTTGCGAAAGCTCTCTTCTTCCATGTACAGCAATAAGTAAAAACCAATTGGGGAATTATAGCGTACTTGCAGTTGGCGTGGTTGAGCATTGCTGACTCCACGTAGGTTCATAAATGGCCCTGGGCAAGTCAAGGATTGTGTTGTGGATGGAGGAGGAGACTCGCCCTCACGAGGCTGACCTACATCTTTGTGAATGCCATACTGCACCCGATTAGCCGGTGTCGCTGACTGTCTGCTTGTTAATCTTGCCGTGTTTCTCAGAGCATATGTAACCCCTTAGTCACTGCTAGCCTGTTAGCGTGTTAAGACTGACATTTTCTTCTTTGATTCTGACGGGAATTTTCCACTTCTCTTCACCTCGTCCTCCTGGCTTGTTCTGTCCCTCCGCCTGTCGCACCTCCTCCCTCGGCCTCCACTGCAGGGTGGCTACGCCGCGTATCGCTATGCCCAGCCGACTGCGGTAGCGACCCAGACGGCAGCGGCCGCTGCTGCAGCCGCAGCCTACAGTGATGGGTGAGTGAGTGGGGCTACATGCAAAGGCGCGGCCCAATCTTGTAGTCTGTATCTCTAAAATAGGCAAAGAGCTGTTTAATTGAAGGGTATTTGATGAAATGCTAATTTTTCATAGTATGATTGATATAATTTAGGGTTTTACAATACTACCTTTCCCACAAAGGCAACACCCCCTCACGTTAACATCCAATTGGACAAGGAAAATCTTGTTAAATCTAGAAGAAAATATGGGAAAGGGTTGAAAAAGAAGGAACTCTCCCTCTTCCAGACTCTAATAGTTACCAAGTGGGAAATGTAATTGACATTACATGTTGTGTTTATCATGTTTATCTTTCTTCTCTAAAGCTACGGACGGGTTTATACAACAGATCCCTACCATGCTGCCCTAGCCCCAGCTGCCTATGGTGTTGGCGCCATGGTATGAATACTGCATTTTAAACAGAATATTATTACACACAACTTCAATAGGTTGGAAGTTTGGCATTTGATTTTTAAATAATTGTTCTCTTTGTTTCTCTCTCTAGACTGCACTGTACAGGGGAGGCTACAGTAGATTTGCTCCCTACTAATGACACTACATTTCCCAGGAGCTTTTCTTTAATTCAAATACTCTGAAAGAGCTCCCTCTGTTGTTCTGGAGGTATACTGCACCCTCTTTATGGAGTGCGGAGTCGACCACAACAAAGATATTTCAGACCCCATGTCTGTGCAGCCCCCACATTTTTCTTATATATGCTACTATAAAAATAAAGGAATGCTGTATTAAAGACTGACGGATGCCCTTGATAAATAAAAAAAGAAGAAAAAAAGACTTAAAATGGCGCCTAAACTATTGCACGGCTGTATTATAGTCCACCCCCTTCCCCCTCCCCGTTTTCGCTCAACACCTAGCAGCACAAGACACGGATGGAGATCATATGTTCTTCCAGAATCTGTAACTACTGCATGGATAACTGACATTTAAAATGGTTTTCTCTCATGTGAATTAATTGGCCAAGTACTGTGTGGCCTACATGTAAAGAAAATGGCGAGAATCAAAAGATTTATTTTTCCCCATCTACCAAACTTCAGAGCGGGGAGAGGGAAGACATGTTCATCAATAGAACAGCGAAAACATGATAGAAAACCTGCGTGAGGTTTTTACGATTCCCACTTGGATGAACACCAGGTTGTGTGATAGCGGTGTTCTGGTAGGCCGGCTTGGGCAGATGGCCTGATAAATTCTAACGTCTAGAAATCACTCCATAAAGCTGAAGGAGGGAGGGTTATTAAAGCTAAACCTTACCTCAAAGTTTTCTTAGTGTATGGAAATTGTTAACCTTTAAACTGACATTGTTACAATATGCAAAGAAATTAGTTTAGAGGGAAAAGTTATGGTTATTTATATTATTAATAGTCATATTTTATTTGATTTATACAGCATTCACTTTTTGCTGTTATGAGTCTTAGTGCACAAACATTTAGGTTTCAATTTAAAGGAAATATTTATCCTTGTGGTTATAGAATGGATAGTTCATGTTCCACTGAACATGTTAAGTCTCAAATGGCGACCTTGCACAAGACTTCACTACACTTCTCTACAGTCTACACTACAATAGATCTACTCATTACACCAACATCATTAAACCAGTACCACAAAGTGGTAATGTTCCTTTACTTTTTCAATGTAGAGATTTCTTATTTGTATTACCCCACATTCGCCGTCCTTTTTTTAGAGCACGTATGACATGAAAACGAGTCTTCCTGAGAAATGGCCAAGTAGGTAATTCTCGTCGAGATGCTGATTACTGAGAGATTCCGTCGGTAAATTCGTTTTTTATTTTATTTTATGCGAAAAATACCATTGTGCATATTTCTATATACTTGTACTCTATTTCCAAATGTGGTTGTTTTTGCCTTCTGTTTTGGTTCCAAAGATTTGTAGAAAGCGCATTTTTCTGCTTGTGTATAAACATATTATCTTTGTTTTATTATCATATTTCCTGATAATCTTATTGCTGTCTTGTTACTTTGATGTCCTATTTTTCTGTCTGTAAAAATTTCCTTCAATAGTTTCCTTCAATAGTAAGGTGCAAGTTTAATTTCACTTGCGTCCTAATTTGCGTCCTAATGGGGATCAGAGGATTTCTAATTGACACCAAGAGAAATTTAAGGATTGATATGACGCTACAGACACTAACCAAACATTATTTATTTATTTTTGTCAGGCAGTTATTCAGTCAGTCCGTGCTTTTCCTTATGCGAAGCGGTGTGCTAGCATGGGAATTCATGTATTTCAAAATACGCAAGAATGGCTGAACACAGGGCCATGTAAGTCTTCATGTCCACAGTTTACAGAAGACTTCTGGAATGAAGCCTCAAGGCCTATGGCACTTCTCAAGGGTTACTTCTTGTTTTTCTTTTCTTTTTCTAATGGGTCTCCTTGCATTTCAATGTTTATCTGTAATTGTGACCAGTGTGATCACACTAGGTTTATTTAATGCATGTATACAAGGAAATGTCTGAAAGTGTTAAAGCTCGAAGTTAATATTTTAAATCAAGGTTTTTTGGGATGCGAGCCAAAACAATTTATTTAAGTGCTGTGTTAAGGTACACTCCTTGATTTCTATTTTTTCTAAGGGGAGGAGTAGAGAGGAGTCCCAGCCACTAACACTCCGGTGCAGGAGGGGCATGCATTCTGAGTTTCAAATGGTTTTTGTAATATTTTATTCAACCACAATTCCGCACGCAAATCAAGGGGTGTGCCTTTTTAAGTTTGAAGTTTCTCATAACTTTTTTGTTCATATTTCCCTTTTTATTCTTTATTTTTATTTTTTTGGTGCTGTCCGTGTTTACCACTTTACACAAATAGAATACTGTTTTTGTTCTAGTTAATGTGCTGCTGCTGGATTTAGATTATTCCTTTCTCTTTGTTCATGTAAAAAAAAATATATAATGTGCTCATATAAAAAAAAAAAAAAAGGAAACTTGGCCAAATATTCTAATAATTGTCCATTCAATTTCTGGATACCCACCCACCCATAAGTGTTACACAGAATTTAGATGGACTTATTGAGCCATTCAAGACATAGACAACCAGCATGAGAGATAATTGTCAAGTTTTAAACTTGTTTTGCATGATTGTGTCTTCGAGATTTAACTTCAAAGCAGCATCTAGCTGCATTTTTCTTTACCACTAAACCCCATGAAGCTAGCCGTTAAATGCTACTGCTAGGATACTAGCTAAAATCATGAAGAGCACAGATCTGACAAAAAGTCCTGACAGACAAAATGGCTGACCTGAAAGACCATCAGGTCAAGAGTCAGGATTCTCTTGTCAATGTATTATATTAGCCTTGTGGTCGTTCTTGCTATGGTTTCCAATAACTCATCCTCTCTTGAATCACGTCTTTATCCATTGACTGCCATTATGTTATTTTGTTATTGAATGTCCATATAAAATGTTTTATATAAAAATGTTTTGTTGTGATTGCGTGTTCAATTGTTGTCATTTCAGTATTGCTTTTATAAAAATCTCCAGGAGATTTTTTTATTTTTCGTTTTGAAAAAAACATTTATTGAGATATATCTATACACTCCCGTTGCTATATCAATAGACCATCAATAATTGGCCTGTCGACCTACGTGGATATTGGTTTAAAGGAAAAGGCAGTAGAGGAAATAATGTTTGGTAGCCCATGCAAACTTTAAAAGACACGAGCAAATTTCAAAATGGGCTTTTTGGATCAATGGTCAAAGTAAATAGGCCTACATTGTTGGTGACATACTGCAATTTGATTACACGTGATTTAGATTCTGACACGCTTCTGTCCGTTTGGGTTCACCAAAGTCGCCAGTGTTATTTCTATAACGCTCAGAGGATCATCCAGAGCACTTCATTTGCTGCCTGGAGGGGGCGCCAGAGGGAAATTTGTGCAGGGAGGTAGCAGTAGTTGTAGAACGACGGGATGGATTCTAGACAATCCCGTATTTCGCCAGGTCCCCCAGCTCCATGTCACCGTAGGCTTCCTACGGGCACACCACTGTGATGTCTGTACCCAGGCCCTCCATCCCTGGGATGTCATCCCCGAACCTGTATGTGGACAATAGCCGAAACGTAAATGTAAAAGTGTAAATGTAAGAAACACTGGGCTTTCACTCAAGTTATGAAGAAGACTCAAACGAGGGCTTAGCCTACCCCTTCTGGCCAGGTTTGGGGGCCTTGCTCTTGAAGGTACGGGTGGTCCTCTATTTGAATTTGGGGGGAGCTTTCTTGTCGACGGGGGCTGCAACAGCGGCGTCCATTTCTATTAGTAACTGGAAACAAAGCGAAATATCCCATTAGTTCGCTTTTGGTGTAGGCATATAGCTCTGGCCACCAATTTTCTGTTTCGACCATTTTCTTTGGATTTAGTTTCTCGGCTTTAGCAAGTAGGCTAACCCACCCAGAAACCCTCTAGGCCTAGGCCTACTATTCACGACAGTGTAAAATTAGATTAATGTCTTCTTTTTTTACATCTTGATTTTAGATTAAGTTAGATGAGATTATTTTAAATAGTGGAAAGACTATCGTAGTGTGAACAAAAATCGCATTATTCCATTTCCCCAAAAGAAATGAGAAGTGCTATACGTAGCCTATTAATTAAACATATGAATTGAACCCACTTGATAAGATATTGTTTCCACTATGCTCTCTAATACCCTGCTGTGTCTATCTTTTCACTATTACCTATCTTCCTATAGACCTTACTGCAGAATAGGCCTATAGATCTTACTATAGACCTTCCACCTGGCTGTTAATTTCCAGTGGTTAATGTTTATAGCAAAATGCAGTGTATATTCTTAGGTGCCGGGATTAAGAATAATCAACTGACCATCCAGTATGCAGGCCCATTAGGCTACTTGACCCCTCGTGGCTAATAGCCCGGGACATCACTCCCCGCCATACTTGATCTTGATATATCCTCTTGATCTCGCGAGCTCCAGTTTGATTTGCCCGTGAGTAACAAACTGGAGCTCCCTTCGATCAGGATGGCATCACGAGGCTCATTCTTTTGACAGGGGTTGGTGTGTGAACCCAGCCTGTTAGAGGAACAGTAGGCTATCCCACACGGGTGGTTGCCCCCGGTCTGGTCTGTCTCAAGGTTTCGGGAAGCTTATTTTGCTGCTGTTCTATTGTCTTTAGCCCGCACGTTTCCCTTCACTGATTCCCCTTCTCATTAAATCTGTGTTGATCTATGAACGGTTCAACCAGCAAGCGACATCACACAGCTAAACATCATGCATTATTTACAGTATGTGTAGCCTAATAAAAGCACAAAGCACAATAAAAGCACATTATAGCCTATGTCTTGCGGACTGTCGAGTGAAAAGGATTTCCTCTTACCTGCTTTTGCGGTGTGTCTCTGGAGTCAGAAGAGTGGTTTGTGGTGTGTTTGCTGTGATTTTTTGTCTGGAGAACCAATTTATAGGCTATTATAAATAGCCGTCCTGCTAATCACACCGACATGTCAACCCTGTCCTTAATGTCTATTATGCCAATGCTGTCCTCAATTTTGTTATCTTATCTGTAACATGTTGCCTCACCTCCCCCTCAGATTAGGTGAAGGCTCAAAAGATAAAAGGCTTTGTAGGAACAGTGGCTTAATGTCAATCAATCAAGTCATTTAGTTGACGCTTTTATCCAAAGCAACTTACAATAACATGGAGCAGGTAGGTATTTTGTTTAAGGTTTAAGGATGCTTACAGGTAAGCCAACTCGAACCCACAACCTTCCGGCTGGGAGTCCAACACCTAGACCGCTACCGCTTTAGTGTCAATCAACTGTTTGGAAGAGTATGCATTTAGCGTTTGTGCATAGCTATACAGTATATATCGTGGGTTTCCAACATATTTGTGAATGAGTGAAATCGAGTATGGTGGTTGTGAAAGCTACTGTGGAAAATTTACCTTATAATAGGCTACAATACGAGTGACACTGTAACATTTAATAAAAAATAGGCAATACATGTATCACTGTTTTGTATCTCAGTTGATACAAATTAACATTAAATTAAACATAAAGCTTTTTAAAAAACTGTTACTGTACTAATTACTATTTCCTTATTATTAAATTTATGTTCTATTATTTCTTATTAAACCTTTGCCAAAACTTTGTTTAAATGTAAGTATAGCCCAATAAACACAGTTGTTTATTGCTGTTGTGATGATGTCCGCATTTAGCCTTGATCCCGCTGTAAATAAATAGGCCTGAATGACATGTTTAAATTGATAAAATTGGATAAACATACTCTTTCTCTTTCTGTCCTTAATCTAAGTTGTGTAAAGGGGTATATTTACCTGATTACACTAAAGAAAATGTAAGATACATATTTAATATAGCATACAGTGTACATACAGTGGGTGAGAATAGCTGTACCCGAAGTACTTCTCAAAAGTCTACTTTGGATTTGTTTTGAAGTCACCTTGCAGAAAAAAAGACAATCCCACTCGGCCACGATCAAAAAACAAACAAATAACAAATAAACATATTGTTCCTGTTTACCATACTGTGAATAAAATGTTCAGAAAAGACAGCTGCTTGCACAGGTATTGTTGTCAGCACAGTGTTCCTGTTGCTGTAATACATTTAAAATATACACTAGTGGTGTATAAAACATAGTTTTACACGGGAATGGTACGGTCTCAATTTCGTGGTAAGTTAAATTATAAATTGATAGTACTGCTTACAACTTCAACCAGACAGACAAATACCTATGTCACCATTTCTGTACTTTAATGCTGTGCCTATAGTGCCTAATATATTTTTAGGTAAGCTGAGTCATAAGACAGCCAGGGGCTTAAAAAGCGAACCAGCCAAGCTGATGAACGGCAGTAGTCAACATGTGAAGGGATTAGCCGGACATGTATAAATGGAGAAGAGGTCCCAAATACGAGAGACACAAGCAGGCAACAGCATTCAGAAGCACCCCGAGCAGCTGCAAAGACAGGTGGGACGAAGCTCTAATACCTTGGAGTGAAAATTCAATACAGTTTTGTAGGATATATTGGGATTCATTTAATGTTTAATATGTTACTTGTACAGACACTGTTGTTGTTTTTCTATAAACTTAGCATAGGACAAATGCAGCACGATAGATGGGCAAAAATGTGCAGCAGACACCTTAAGAGTGTCAGTTAACTCTAGTTTGTGTCAAATAACTTGGAAGACCTTTTACCGTGGTTGTCTTTCTCCCTCAGTAACTGAACGAAATGGACACCGCTGTTGCAGCCCCCGCGGACAAGAAGGCTCCCCCCAGGTTTAAGCAGAGGACCACCCGTACCTTCAAGAGCAAGGCCCCCAAGCCTGGCCAGAAGGGGTAGGAGGGCTCACATACTTATGCCTGCACATGCAGAGGCAGATTTTCCTATTTCCCTTGGGCATCATCTAGTGGGGGGTGCCGGTAATGGAACAATAATTATTTTACCATAGTCATTTTTATACACACATTTAGGCTGGGGCTGCCTCTGTTCATACGCAAACAGAATGGTTAGTGCATTGATAGATACGGATGGATGGATCTATTTTGACATAAAAAAATACGTACAAATGATTCACTATCCCATTATATAAATATAATTTTCATGCCGTCTGGCGCATAAACGAAGCCCCTGGATTTACCTAAACTTTTTATCTGATTTGTCTGATTTGTCTCTATCTATTCAGGTTCGGGGATGACATCCCAGGGATGGAGGGCCTGGGTACAGACATTGCAGTGGTGTGCCCATGGGAAGCCTACGGTGACATGGAGCTGAGCGACCTGGCGAAATACGGGATTCTCTAGAACCCTCTTCCTCCATCCCTCCAACCTATGACCCCTAACACTGAATGTGTGCTCTTTTTTTGGGGCAGCCTGGCGCTTGGCCCTGCCAAACGTATTCCCTGCCCTTGTTTATCACAATTTCAGTGTTTTTTCTTTCCCCTCCATCTGTGTTCCTGAAACCCTCTTCTCTGCTTTGTGTTTTCCTGTCACGCAGTGTTAATCTGTTAATACGTAAGATGGGTTTGGGTTCTATTATTGCAATAGCATAACTCTCATTTGCTTTCCCTTTGTCATTTGTGTGTAAATACAGATATTATTTATCGCACAAATACAATTCTATTTTGATTAACATGTTAATCTCTGCCATGCACTTTATTGTTGAACCAAGGCAATTGATCTTGTGAACTCTGCCAAAAAGAAAAGATTATTACAAAAATAAATGTCTATATTTTCCCAAGAACGTATGCTCTTTCATCAAGTTTATGGAATTTTACACAACAACAAGTATGCAGAATTTGATATTTGATTTGATAAATATCATACACAAAGCAAGGACTTTTTCAGTAAAGAAACTGTTTTCCTCTAAGAAAACTTCCAGGCTTCAATGTTCATTGCGAGGCTACCTCATCTGAGGAACATGGGCTGATAAAAACGCTGCTGTGGTTTTAACACACTGTAGAACATGACCTCAGACCTAATAAATGACTTAATTATTTATTAATGTGGGGGCTGGGAGTGGATGATATTGTATGTGAAGCCTTGCTATGGCCAAATCTGTCATTGATGCATGCCCAATTACTACAATTGCCCACGAACAAAATATTTGCCTTGGCAGTTAACATTCACATTTAATGTACTCAGTCGACGTGGATTGTTGTCATTAGGTATTACAGTTCTTCCGCTACACGCACACCCTCCTACCTACACCAGACTGTCCAAACTGCTTCAGAACAACCCCTGCAACGTGTATAATGGACAGGCGCAAAAGTAGTGTAGGTATAGAAAGAGAGTGGGTATAGGGTTTAGTTGTGGTAACTCAGCTGTTTTGAGTCCACAGGATGACTCAGCAGAACTGGGCCAGCACAAGTCAATGGCCATTGCATTTGTCATTATGGCACTGTCCCATGCTGGGCACCTCCTCTAAACCTTATTAACGTCCTCCCCAGGTGCACTTCCTTCCTTCCTTCCTTGCACTTCTCCTTAGGAGAAGGAGGAAGAGAAGAACAGGAGAGGAAGAGGAGATGTAAGAGAAGAAATGAGGAGGAGGAGGACATGGAAAAGGTCATTATCAGAGCCTTTTTCTTGAGCACACGTCCTGATATTTCCTAAAATATCAGTTGGACCAATCAAGGTAATTTTAACTGTCCTTTTATTTAACTATTTTAACTGTGTTCACTGCACATTATGTTGTAACAGATCTTTTGATATTATTTAGCATAATTGTGTTATGGTTATTCTGTTTGTTACTAGTGGTAAGTTTTGTCCCACTGGGCTGCTTGTAGAGCTCAAGAATGTTTCACTTCCGGGTTACCCCGAGAGGGAGGAAAATGTGAGAGGGAAACAAAAGTGAGGCTGACGACCACTTCACGACTGGTATTGCTTTATTGTATAATATACTATATAAGTAAGGTGAACTCACATGCTCAGTTACATACATTTTAATCATTCCATTTAGGGAAAATAATTATATATTGGTCTCAGGAAAGATGAAAGAGCACACTTTCTTGAGAAAATATTGACATTTATAATTTTTTTATTATCCATAACATTGGCAGAATCCACAAGAGCGAGTGCCTTGTGTGAACAATAAAGTGCATATCAGAGCTTGACATTTTTACGCAAATAGAATTGGATTTGTTCAATAACTGTATGTATTTCCAAAGCATGCCTTTTTTCCAAGGGAAAGCCAAGACAATTGAGCACTAAGATATTACAATAGCAGACACTAAATCCATTTGACATGACAACATCTGTTGTTACATGAGATGGTATCATCTCATGTAACCGGAAGTCACAATTCCCAGGTAAAGGGGGCAACGAAGAGAGTTTTAGAAACACAGATAAAGGGAAAAGAAAAGGGTACTAGATAAACAAGGGCATGAAATGCGCCAGGCTGCCCCAAAAAAGAGGGGCAGCCTGGCGCGCAGTGTCAGGGGTCATAGGTCGGAGGAATGGAGGAAGAGGGTTCTAGAGAATCCCGTATTTCGCCAGGTCGCTCAGCTCCATGTCACCGTAGGCTTCCCATGGGCACACCACTGTGATGTCTGTACCCAGGCCCTCCATCCCTGGGATGTCATCCCCGAACCTGAATAGATAGAGACAAGTTAGACAAGAGTGATTTCAGGGAGTGGTGTGTCTCTAAAACTGCTTTTTAAAATTACCTTTATGATCATAATCAGCACTAGTTTGTGCCAGTAAGGGTGCTGTAATATGCCACATAAAATCAGCTAAATGAGCCACTTCAATTGGTCACAATAGAGGTGCAATAGAGCTGTCTGTCTATCTTACAAAACTGCCATGTAGAGGAATGAAGTGATTGTATTGGTAATTACAGTTTATGTTACTATTGGTACATATGCTGGTATTTGTAAGTATGGTCTGATGAAATGAGCCTACCCCTTCTGGCCAGGCTTGGGGGCCTTGCTCTTGAAAGTACGGGTGGTCCTCTGTTTGAATTTGGGGGGAGCCTTCTTGTCCGCGGGGGCTGCAACAGCGGTGTCCATTTCGTTTAGTTACTGAGGGAGAAAGACATCCACAGTAAAATGTCTTCCAAGTTATTTTACACAAACTAGAGTTAACTGACACTCTTAATGTGTCTGCTGCACATTTCAGTTCATTTTGTTGGGGACAAAAAAAGGCTGGCGAATGACCCGTGTTGTGCATTGAATTCGCAAAATATTTTACTATAAGAATACAATATTTAAATCCATCTGAAGTAGAATTATCTGTCAATCGCTAAAATAAAGGTTATATAAAACAATAAGAAACATTTTAAGGTGATTAGTTGGTGATATTTAGTGAACAATCAATTTTATCACTTTGTATTGACGTGCAAATGTATAGAATTTATAGAAATCTTTATTTTGGCAATAGTTAGACATAATTTCAAATCCTTTTTAAGGTGTCCTTTCAAGTTGCAAACTACATTAAGCTATAATAATTGTAGTATTTGGAGTCTACTCCATTCCTGTCTTTAAGCATCCTGTTGTCGTCTCTGTATGTATCCAAACTAGGCTGAATTCCAATGGTACATTTCTTTGTATTAACTACTAAAATCAGCATTCTAAGCAGAAACAGAGAAAACACTGTTTCATCCTACCTGTGTTTGCTGATGCAGTAGTGTCCAGAAGAGATGTGTCTTTCAGTTGGTTGACTGTCTTATCCTTCTCCGTCTGCCTTTATACTCTGTCAGCTAAGCCCTTTGCTTTCTTACCCACCCATTAATAGCCGGCTTTTTGTGTTTTGCTCCCCTCCGCCCCTACACAAACGTGGGATCATAGAGTCAGGTGTTTTTGAAGACAGACTTATAGCCCGCATGTGTTTTTGTGTGCATTGTGCAACTGTGAGCACGCAACTTTGTGTTATGTGTCACAGGACTGTGTTTGGGTTTCAGTAAAAAAGGGGATTTTCATTCACATACAATGGTGGTGCGTCAATTGCTGGTCAGATAATATGCATGTATACCTACACTGTAAAAAGAAAAACACCCCAAAACTGTAGGTTTTAATATATATGTAAAGATATTTCCCCATGTGACATATGGGCTACTGTAGGTCAAATTGTAAAATTAAAGGCCACTGACTGACACTTGTTTATGTCCCACCAGATCTCCTATCTAAAGTTGCTCTTTATTCTTAAAAACATTAGCATGTTAGCTAGCAAGGCTGAAAGATTAGCGTCCTAATAGGATCGCTCTTAGCCATAGCACCAGGACCTGCGAGGCCATGCAGACTGCTACAGCATGTGTGTTAAGGTGCTTGTGTCTTCTTCTGGCAATTAATTGGATCAGTGCAAGTCGGATCTAAAGGTAGCCACGATCAGCGAACTATTTGCAGGCTGTAAGAGGATACAGTTAAAGAGTGTTTTTATAGTGAGTACAAGGCTATTTCTTGGACATGTGTCAGCTAAATTAGGAAACCCTAAGAATATTCAGAGAAAGGGTTAGGGGGTTAGGGTTAAATTTAGGGTTAAGTGTTACAATGCGATTCTGTTGTTCAGAGTACAGGCTAGCAGTTTAACAGTCAACATTTATTTTGTTTTGTTTCTATTCTGTTTGAACTATAAATAGGGCTACAGTACACCTGAATGTCACTTGTTGTTGTAAGTTATTGTGTAATGTTTTCTTATCCAGCATTCTTTCCAGAAACATCTCCTCCAAACTTTCAGTAGGCCTACAGTATCACAGACTGTAGACCTTACACTGCATAAGGTGGTTATAATATGGTAATGACATGGTAAGGTAATGTATAATCCCACATCCAGTCACAACAAATTACTGGGAAAACTCCAGAGGATACCCCTCTTCTCTGTGGTTCCCTTAGGTATGAGGGTTATATCATTCCCCTGACGCAGTTACCTTGACTGACATGATATGGGGTTTTGTCCCGAGCTAGATGACGTCAGCAGTTAAACAGTCCTGGCCAAAGACTCCACAGTTTGAAAAATGTATAGGTATTGATGTCTATACAGTATATATAGTATGCTATATTATTTATAGTTAATTTCATTGGATTTATCAATACATTTTTTATATTTCTTTATATGAAACGTGTATTTCTCTTTTATAATTCCTGCTTATAATTCCTTATTTTGTGATATTGCAACAGGCCTTTTTTCCAGCGCTTTCAACAATGTCAGTCCAAGGTTCATAAAGTGGTTTAAGGTAGCATGTGGTGCACATTGTATAACACTGTGATTTCCTAGTGACTCGAGACGCTACATGTAAAGTGATTATTACCACATGGTGGAAAGGTGTCAAACACCAACGGGGACACCCAGCCTCCTGCTAAGCGGGTTAAAGTGTAACTAAACCCTGAAATGTGTTTTTTGTAAACTCAATGATAGGACTGAAACACATCTGTACTGGTGTTAACATTTACACAATTCACAAATGGCTCAATGCGCCATCTAGTGTTTAAAATCATCCAAGGTCAGTGTGGACCTTTTGACCTGTTGGTACATGTCTACTTCATAAAATGTAAATGTTAACTTTAATGTTAATGTTTTCCCCCCTCTCAGCCCCCCCCCACTCCTTTTTAGCATTTCTCAGAATTGGGCAGTGGTGGGCGAAGTCAGGCTCAGAGCTGGAGGTGAAGTTACGCTTTAAATGTTAATATAATTGAGCAAACAGAAACAGCCTTAATCTGGAAGAATTCCCAACTTCAGTAATCCATCATCCTATAAGAGTTCATTACCGACTACCACCTACGCTTCATGCTGCTAAAACCAGTGAGAGCACCACCTTGTCAGGACAACTCATGTAGTAGCTTACCGCCTGGGAACTTCATCAGGCCTACTATCTAGTTGAGGTTTACATAGGCTTGGATACCTAAATGTAGCTGTTACCTAAGATCTATTTTAAATATTACATAGCGCTCAGTTAAGGGACATGACAGCGTATCATTTTTACAGGGACGCTCCTTGATTTTTGTGCGGAATTGCACAATGCAGTGTTACAAAACCCGTGTTTGGTTTGAAGCACCAAGTGTGCATGCCCATCCACCCTCCTCAGTCATCCATTCATCCATTCATCCATCCATTCAGCATTTCACCATTAGCCATCTGTAGCCATCCAGTGACTTCCACAGCCCGTTCACTTTGAGACTGTGGTTGTAGTGAAACCATGGAGGCCCTAGACTGCAGCAGGACATCTAAAATGTGGTATTTAAAACGTTTACTGGTCAAGGGAAGTAGGTTAACTACTCCATCACTGGATTGATGCAGGCAGTTTAAAGGCACTTTTTTTAGACTGCCATAATTACAGAAAACAGAGAGCGCCAGGAATGTCTGCAGCGATAACCACAAGTCCTGCACATAGATATAGCCAAAAGATAGCGTCTCCTCGCTGTTATAGACGGGGTCCCTTTGCGGTCAACTGGAAGTAAATGTAACATTTGGCTTCCGGTTGGTTTGTTGACTGATTGAAGCATTATTTCTGTGACTGCCTTGCCACTACATGCACTAATTTACTGTGCAACATCAACAGAGCTTAAACTTCAAAAAAGACATTGAGCAGTGTGTAAGAAATGTGCAGAGCGGTTGAAAGGGCCGATATACCACACATCGGTAGCGTTTTACTCTTATATTACATATTAGCTTAATTCCTTAACACTTTAAAACCAGGTACACAATCTCCTCAGTAGTTACTCAGTATCTAATCAGGAACTAATAAGGAACTAATCTGGAATGGACGGCTGTGAATCAGAAGTTACTAGGTTGTTCCTGTACACCAATGAATGGTATGTTACACGTTAGTGAAACACCGACGATATGTGAATCTACCTAATGACCTCGTTACTCAAGTCATAATTAGCATTGCATCATTACTCAATGATGACCTAGGCACGTCTGTACAGTTCGTAGAAGGCGTAACCATGGTGTTAAGAGGTATTCTACTTTGTGGCACTGGTGCTGCCTTTTAAAGCCCCCTATCACTGTAAACCACGGGGGTATTCTCCCCATTGTTATACGGCATTTGTCACTTCAGATATGGTGATAGATTAGGAACATGCTGCGTTTATTCCAACAGCGCTTCCAGAATGCATAATATAATTTCACACATTAGACACCCTTTAGATTTCATAGAAAAGTATCAGATATGATTAAAGGGAGGTTTTGCTTGGAATTTAATGTTTCTCCACAGGAAACCCCCCTACCCAGAGCTCTATTGATCACCAGTTGTCCCCATGACACTGTAGAATTGGAAGTGGAGTTGTCTCCCTCTTGTGGATATACAGGCTTACTGCATCACAGTTCATCTCCAGTCCCTGCAGTGCGTTTTCTTGCTATTTGCTACCGTTGAGTCTGCAAATAAATTGCTAGCCAACTAGATACTCAATAGTCTACAGACAATCTATCAATGAGTTACATAAAGTTATCACAATGTAGGACTTGCATGTCACTATTGATATTGTTATGTTATTCATATTCTGTTATTGTTATGGTATAGCCTATACAGTAAGTGTTATATACTGTAGGTTATTTTTAGGCTTATAAAACTGTAAAGGATGCTAAGAAATAACCTCAACATTTCAAGACATTAAGATTTCAGATTTAGAGGAAAGTTTTGACAGGGCATAAAAAACACAATTAATCGTGTTATTTGTGTACCTTCTTGAACTCTTGAAATGGGCAGACACCTACATTACACACACACATGCCCAATCTTGAACACGCACGCTGTTGCCATAAACTATCACAGTGACACGTAGTCCAAAGCTGCTGCACCACAATCAGTAACACCTGTCTGGTTCCCAAGGGGCCTCCAATCACAGGCCAGAGAGGTTGTGGCAGCCGCTGGCATGGCGCCGTGTGGCTTTCACTGACGGGGCTCGGCTGGCAGAATCGATTGGGACGCGACTCCTCGTTACGCAGTGAAACAGCATACCCCCGCATACCCCCGCATACCCCTGTGTCCTCAGCTTGTGTTTGCTGATCTGTCTCCATACTGTCCCTGTCAATCAAACGAGTGAATGATGCTGTTCTCTCTGATCCTGTCTTTCCTGGTGTCTTCAGCCGTCGCCAGTGACAAAGGTGAGATTGGGTGTATGTCTGTTATAGGGAATCTCATGCACAAATAGACTGTGCAAGGATAGGTTAACTTTTTTTCAACCCAGACCTTATCAAAATGTTGTTTCCTCATCATCTATAACGGCGTACAGCACACTGACAGCTTTAGTGCTGAAAAAGTAGTTCTTCTCACTGGGCTAATAATGCAGTTCAATAGGCGTTTGTTTAGCCTTCAGTACCATAATAAGTCTCATGATAAACCTCATGATAAACCTTTTTAAATATGTGACCCTCGCAGTATAGTTAGAAATGCCTGTTATATGTTTTACCGAAAATAAATATTTGCAAATCATTCTTGATCGGATTTTATTCCATACATCTGAGCCTGAAACTGGAAGTTGTAAACAAGAAGTAACCTACTGAAGCTAATGCTAGCAATCTGTTTGCTTGCGTCTAATAAAAACACGAGTTTCCCCCAATCTGAAAGGAGATTTATCATGGTTTTTGAAGGTTTAAATGGTTGTCCATTGAACTACAATATAAGCGGGATAATTTTCATAAAACTAAAGCTTTCTCCGAGGTTGTGCTACACACCATTATAAATCATGGGAAACAACAATTTAATAAGGCCTGGGTTGAAAAAAACCTATCCTTTAACAGTTCTCCATGGTTATGGTCAATTTTGTTGATACATACAGTGTTTGTATAAAGTTTTTTAAATAAGTATGTCAGCTCTCTGGAGTTAATTGCCTCCCATTATCAGAAGCACTAGTGCTCCTTATGTCCATGCATTAAGGAAGAACTGCAGGATGTTGCCCTTGTCTGTCAATCTCTATCTTTGTCTCACTCTGTCAGGTAGCGCCCTCTCCTGGCTGACTGACACCAAAGCTATTGAGGCCTTCATCGACTCAGCTGAAGTGGTGGCCATTGGGTTCTTTGAGGTCAGACTGGGGAAACCATCACGATTATGGTGGTTATGGGGGGGGGTAAAAAAAACTAAAAAAACGTTAAAAAAACTATATCCAACCTACTACCAAAACCCACAGGGAACCGTTACATGGGTTAGGCCTGCTGCACAGACATGCATTGTGGGAAGGCAGACATATCCAGGGCAACACAGACATGGACTAAAATAAAACGCAACATTCCTTTTACACCGACGAGTCTTGGCCATGCTGTCACAGATCGATTTAGGGGACAGATATATTGTCCAGAGCCACGGATGCCATGTTTGGCATAAGGCCCCAATTCAGAATGGAGGGCCATTCAACAGGAGCCTTTGGCCCCACTCAGTGTGCGGGGGATGATAGCGGGCGGCTTGACAGGAAATTCAGACGCTTCTGTGGGATTGGCTCAATAGACATTTTTTGTAAACAAGCGTATACAGAGAGAGGTTCAACAGAGGAGAGTGAGAGAGAGAGAGAGAGAGAGAGAGAATGTGAGAGAGAGAGAGAGAGAGAGAGACGTCCTGTAGCTCTGAAGAGAGCATGTGAGGATAAACAAAACCCATAAAAAAAAAAAACGGTTGGACGATAATGCAGAGGGCAATAACAGACCAAAATATAGCTCCTATGAGTCACTGGAATGAACACATATTATAAGCTTTTAAATGACATGTAGGATTTCCAGGGGTCACGCCACGATGTGTTTTCATCTCGAGCTCCAAAATATGAATATGATTCACCCATGATTCACTCCGGTCTTCGACAGGAGTCAGGACACGAAGAACACTAAGTGAATGTAAAACTAAACTGCCTCAAGGAAAAACATTAAGAGCACTTTAAATTGGGGGTTGTGAATTCCTGAGGATGTCACAAGATGCCATTTCATTCCTCGTTCCCTTATTCTAACGGCTGTCTCTCTGCTCCACGTGTGCTCTCTGTCGCCCCCATCAGGGGGAGGACAGCCGGGGTTACAAGGAGCTTGTCGCTGCCGCAAAGCGGGTAGAGGATGTCCCTGTGGCCATGTGTGCTGATAAGGAGGCGTGGACCGCCCACAGCATACCCTCAGAGACCATCGCCATCTTCAGAAAGGTATCCCCCATCACCTGTGAGGCCTTCGTGCCATGAGTTAAAGGTACACTCCTTCCTTCCCTATGTGGTCGAAACCGTCTTGGAAAAAGCTTGTTTTGGATTGGCCGTCCCCCCCTCTCACACACCGAGTGCTGAGTGGCTCGCACTCCTCTCTACATCTCCCCCCACCATGCGCAATAGACTCACATCTTCTCCACCCCTCATGCTACAACCATTTGCACTTTGAAGTTTGAGGTAGTGTGCCTTTAATGAAGACGCTAACAGCCGACAGCAATTGTTTGGTAGCTTACGAAGGTCTGTTGCCTCTCCAGGCTGACAACCACCAGGAGAACCTGTTGCTGTCTCATGTCAAGAAGCTCGAGGCCGACGGTCTTGTCATCTTCCTCACCACCAACGAGGTCCGCTACATCACGGAGTACAACCAAGTGGTACATTATTTTACATTTTCTGTCCCACCTGAAGGTTGTTCTGTTGCAATAATACGCACCTCGTTTCTTCACTCAAGGTCCACAGTCAACCATATGTTTATTTCCTCCCTGCTAGACTGCAGTGGGCCTGTTTAATTCAGAGGTGAAGACACACCTCCTTCTCTTCGTTAACCGGGGGACTAAAGAGTACACTGAGCTCAGGGACCGCCTAGAGGCCCTGGCGCCGGAGTTCACTGACAAGGTGAGCTACCAGCCGGTCCTTGGTTGGTCTCCCCTGAACTTGTGACCGAATTAAAGTCTGTAGTAATTAGTTAGTAAGTTTACGTTTACAGAAGTTTATCTTTGTCTCTTAACCATCACAAGGATAGTTGCGAAAGTCTGTGCTTCCAACCAGGCTACCAGAGCGAAGAGGCAGGCTGATAGATACACCGTATATCTATCAGACATGTTTCGAGAGTGCATGGCAAGGAGTTGCATAGCCTCCATCCATGCATTGCCTCAAGTTTGTTTTAGGGGGACCCCCCCCCCTGCTGGCAAAATAATGCATAAATATGTTCGTTTGTTTTAGTTTATTGAATCATGAATTCATGAAGTCACATGAAAATGCTTCAGAAGCTATATGAACTGTTTTCCCAGTTGTTGTTCGTTCTGGTAAATGGGGCTCTAAAGACCAACTCCCGCTCACTGGGTTACTTTGGCCTCAAGTCGAGCGATCTTCCACGCGTCGGCATCTACGACGGCGACTCCGACAAGAAGTGGCTCCTGCCCGAGGGGGAGATCTCCACGGAGCGGGTACGGGATTTCTGCCAGTCCTTCCTACAGGGCGACCTGAAGGTAAGAAAGGAGGCGTAAATGGGCATGATTATTCATAGAAGGAGGCACCAGCATTGATGCATTGGTGTTGGACTCTCAGACGGGAGGTTGTGGGTTCGAGCCCCCGGGGTGGCCTACCTGTTGGCATCCTTGAGCAAGATGCTTAACCCCTACCTGCTCCATGTAATAGCCGCATGTAATTGTAAGTCGGTTTGGAAAAAAGCGTCTGCTAAATGACCCCATTTTAATTGATGATTTCACTGGTACTGTCTATATTGGAGCACTGGTGCAACAAAAGAGAATGTGTTATTTATTTATTTTCTGTCTTCCCAATTAAGTTTTGGTTAAATTTAGGAATTGAACTCCGTATTAGGGTTAGGGATGATGGGTTAATCCAATAGACAATGTTGTCTATGAACTTTTTGGATCCATTATTAGATCCATTATTATTACATGTTTTTCACTATACAGTATATCTTTGCTGTGAATACATAATTACAACTTAAGGTACCATTCAATTATTAATTTAAATTTTAAGTAGAAAAATAGTCAACACTGGTTAAGAAAATTAAATATAAGTAATTTATTAAACAAGCATTTATGAAAGTACCTGCCCACCATTTAATGTGAGTTAATGTGACCGATCACACCCCACTTGAGTGACATCTCCCTGATATCTCCTTGACGTCTTAGCTAACGGTTAAAAAGATCCCTTGCAACCTTTGGGCTCCTCAAGTAGATTCCAGTGCTTTTGTCAGATGAGCATAACATAATATCATAACGTATATGTTGATATATACATATTGTTTTCCTTTTTCAGGAGGTAAAGCAGGCAGGAAAAGAAGCCAAAACAGAGCTTTAGATGTGGTAGAATGAATGTAACTAATAATTATGTATGTGTTCAATAAATAACTATAAATAAATGACTTATCGTGCGACCACTTTCTGCTGTGTTGGAATGTCTGTTTCGGTCTCGCAACTATGTATGCAAACTATCTGTTTGCATGTTTGTGTTTGTCCATGCCCTCATGTATGTTATGCTTTGTCTGTTTTGGTCAGCGTAAGCCTGTCTGCGGTTTGCAGGGGTGACCGCGGCTTGCTGGCCACGAGTCGCTGTGACCCTGGCGGTTTGAACCACAACAGACCAGCCTCAGAGAAACTGACAGAGGGCTGAGGCACATGAGTTAGGTATGGCTCATGGATGGAGGCTGTGTGGAACTTGCAGTGTTCCAATGAAATCCAGTCAAGGCTGGACAAGGCTACAATACTCCTTGTCCATACTACAATACTTTTTTGTTGAATTGACTTTGAAATGAAATCATGGAAAAATGCAAAATATAACTAGAAGAAAAGACAATAATACAAATATATAATAATAAAAATGTCAGTGGTCCCCACTGCTACCTACAGTACATCTACAACATACATTATATTATATTAATTTAAACAACAAACACAACATCTATCAAATTAAAAAATACAGAGAACATTTAATTGGATGACTCAACAAAATGCCACAACTAGGTCATTTTAGCAGAATCGCTTATCCAAGGATGCTTCCAGGTTGGCCAGACATGTCAGGGATTAAACCTATGACTTTTCAGCAGGGAGTCGACCACCTAACAACTAACCTATCCTACCCCCATCTTTATAATACTTTATTGTACATAACCCCTTTTTGTTGTTTGTTTTATTAAACGAATTGTCATGTCAAATTCCAGCAAAAAAATTAAAATTACAAAGGGAGAACACTTCAGTCTTGGAAATTTAGTCTTGTGAACATAAACATTTCCAATTAATAATAGAAGGTTAGAATAGTAGATATCTGGCAAGCATAAAACAAATGCAGAGCAGATTCAGGCTGAAATATTGCACAAAGAACATTTGTCATCAAAATCAACAAAGCTTGAAATTAATTTATCGCATAAGTAAATTATGCACAGTTATGAACCTTTTTTACATTATTTAATATACAATATTTAACGGGACAAAGCCATACCTTTATCTACCAACACAGATAGATGAAACACACACAAATTGAATGAGCTAAATTAAGGTAATTTTGAACTGTATGACATCTATAAAAGAACAACACATGTGCTGTAGACATCAAGGGATGGTGAAAATTATTTGGGCTTATCCTAAAAAACAAAATCCTTCAAAAAGAAAGGGGAATTTAAAGGCCCAGACAGGAATCAGTATAATTAGTGGTGTTGTATTGCCAAGCGGATATATCAGCCGGAATAGGGAAAGCACAGGCTGGCAGCTGTGTGTTTCTCAGGGGCCAGATGAAAATATATGTATAGAAGCCTGCCATGCAAAGTGCAAACTTTTTTTTTACAACTTTTTGGTGTAGACAACATGCCACGAAATAACTAAATACTTATGTCTCAGTATAATACATAAATTAGTCTAGGTTGGTATTTAGATATAAAACATACATTTACTTATTTCACTTCAGGAGTTGTTGTGTGATGATTTTACATTTTGCAGCAGCCCATGTATTAGTCTACAGGCTACAGGTGCAAGCAACGATATACCATAAAAACATTCAACAATAAAAGTAGCAGAATGTGGTGTCTCCTGTATAGCCGAGAGCAAAGTCAAATAGTTTTTACTGCTGTGGCCAAAAGCACATTAATATTCCAGACAGCAGGTAGGGATGCATGCATTGGAAAATGAAGGACTATATTTTCCAGTGACAGCATGCTCAATGATTTGGTATCATCTTGACTTTAACTTTAACACCTCTTCTTTCAAATAACATGTTACTCTCAGTCAAATGTTTGTGAAACCACAGAACAGAATCATGCACTGTCTGTTATTCTTCACATTGACTTGTTCATACCATTGAAGTGAAAGTGACTATGATCATACATGCTTTATATATATATACTCAGCAAAAAAACTGCCCGAGTCACACCAGGAGCACATAACCTCTCCATCAGTGCTCAGACTGTCCGCAATAGGCGAGAGAGAGGCTGGACTGAGGGCTTGTAGGCCTGTTGTAAGGAGGAGTTGCACTGCAGTACTTAATGCAGTTGGAGTACACCAGATACAGACTGTTACTTTTGATTTTGACCCCTCTTTGTTTAGAGATACATTTTTCCATTTCTGTTTGTCACATGTGTGTGAAACCTTGGTCAGTGTATGTCTTAGTAGTGGAATCTTTTTATGTTCATACAAATCTCTACACATGCCAAGTTTGCTAAAAATTAAAGCAGTTGAAATACAGAGGACGTTTCTGTTTTTGCTAAGTTTATATGTCACTTTGGATAAAAGCGTCTGCTAAATGCTTAAAATGTAAATGTAAATGTAAATGTAAATGTAAATATAGTGTTAACAACAAAGCTATAAGCTCCCTATCTTTAGATAACCTTTCATTGCTTGATGGTGAGTTTAATTTGTTTGTGATGTTTTAAAGCTTGAGGCTGGCTGTGGCTCAACCATATACAAATTTAGACGTATACACATGGAAGGTCCCAGTCTCCCAGATGTTTTAACTCAAGGTCATTTCACGAGCACATTTAAAACATTTTTGTTCTACATATTCCTGTGTTAATGTAAATATGAAATGTTAGTTAATCTCTATTGCTTAATTGAAAATAGAAAGCACAAATAAATATATATATATATATATTCCTGAATTTGTCTTCTAGTATCTGGAATGTGTTATGTCTTATATTGAAAAATCTCATAAATTATTTAATTGTGTCACTGAGTAAAGATACACAATATTAACATGCATCTCATACATTGACAGCAATGCCCCTCAATACATAAGATACAATTTAATAACCAACAATATGAATAATAAAAATAATGAGAGAAAAACAAAAACAAAATCACGCAGCCTATGCATACAGTCACAAAATGTAAAATTACCTTCACACATTGTACATACACATGTACATAATTGTGTACTATATATGTCCCATGGGCGTGTGTGTGTGCAAGTACACATACATAAGTGTATTTGTATACATACATATGCATACATACAGTACCGTACATCCATCCATGCATACAGTACATACACACATATGTAAGTGTACTGTATGTATGTGTGTATCCCCATTTGTAAGCATGCCCAGAACTTGACAGGCTGACAGAGAACGTGTAAAACCTTGAGACTCAAACTCTTGACCAACGGTAGAAAATAATAAGAGGTGAGCGTTCCATGTTTGTCTAGAAGACTATGTGGTCTGCACACAAGGACAAGCACAGGAACCAAGCAGGAACCAAGCGGAGCCAAAGCCGAATGCCTCGGGATGTAAATGTCGGGGGCCCCCCCTCCCGTTGCAACATATCCACGAAAACGGAACAGTGGACCAGACACTAAAATGACATGGCCCACAGTCCAACACAAACCCCTGACACCGAGAATAACGCCAGGCTGTGAGACCAAGATGTACGAGGGCAGCTCTGAGCAACAGCGTTGCTTACTGTACGACGAAAGCAGCTGTGGGGGGATGCGTCGGATCTCCAGACACGTATTTAATTTGCAGTATAGCTTAAATACACATCTGCTTCTTACACAACAATGTCAAATCTTTTTGATGGAAACCCACAGGTCAAAGCCACACTGGGGCTGTGTAAAACTGTAAGTTGTGTCCAAACCCACATACGTATGGGGGCTGTATTGCATACCCAGCTATACATAGCGAGGAATACGCAGAAAGAAAACCATCAAGCGTGGCTCTATATTTGCCTGGCATTGCCCAACGGTGACCCCTGCACCGTTGGGCCCAGGGCCTGCTCTCGGGGACGATCTTTATATAGAGGCTGGCTGCGGTTCTGGTGGGACGCTGCTGCACTCTAATTAAACCCTGTGGCATAATGAGTCTGGAGTTGCTCGATTAGTAGTGTGTGGCCGGGCCAGGCGGTAGTTTTGGGTTTTGCGGGGGTGGGATATCAGATCTGGGCCAAGGACTTTCATGGTAGCATAACAACGTATACCCAACCGGTAGCCCTAATGCTAATGAATCTATTAATTCCTGTAAAAGTGTGATTAGACTGAAATAATAATCTTGCAATAATATCCATATAATAATCTGCAATAATGTCTTGGACCTGGCCATTACGTAAAGTGGATCTCAATTCGCCATTAAAAAATAAGGAATTCATGATTTGTGATCAGATCGTTTTGTCTGTGTGCTGCTTGGGTGTGCATAGGCCAATGGGTTATGGTGTCCTAATTTATTTTTTATATGTCTAAAAAAAACAACTGACACGCTCACCTGTCTTTAACTGGCTAGGATGTGTAGGTACTAGGTAGGTCCCGTGCAGAGTCTCGTACCCAACGTGTGTTTGTGTGTTTGAGTTTAGGTGCACGGGACTTCTCAGATACGCTGCCAGGTTGCGTGGGTGTTTATGTGAACGAGCCGGAGCGGAAACAATGACATTCGATTCCCTGGCCAATCACACGGCCACCTCGCTGTGCTGGCCCGGCATGGAAGGGGAGGCGAGCTTCAGTATATATTGACCCTGAGTGCAGCGGGGAAGACAGACAGAACTCTTCGAACGAAAGAAAAAAAACAAGACCGGTCTGTCAAGTCCACAAGGAGGCGCTACACCCCCCGAAGCATCATGAAGACCCTGACTCTCCTCTGTGTCTGCGCTGCGCTGTCCGTCTGCTGGTCCACATACGGTAAGAGCACCGCTTCCTGCAGATGTGTCAATCAGATGTGTCAGTCAGATGTTTCAGTCAGATGTGTCAGTCAGATGTGTCAGTCAGTGTCAATCACGTCAGTGCTGTTCTGGAGCTATAATCACGTTTTGTCTGCTGTGCTCGGCAGTGGTGGAGCCAGAGGTCGTGGTGGACCCTGAGGCGGACGTAGCGGTCGAGGCCGTGCCCGCCGCTGACCCTGTGCCCACCGATTCATCCTCCTCCTCATCATCCTCGTCATCCTCAGAGTCCAACTCTGACTCCGCCTCCTCCTCAGAGTCCAACTCTTCCTCGTCAGAGTCCGACTCCTCGGCCTCCGACTCTGCGTCTTCATCTTCCTCCTCCTCTTCCTCCTCCTCCTCAGAGTCAACCAGTGTTGAAGGTAGGCCTGCGTCAGCGTTTGTCTTTTCTTCCGACAGTGTGTTTGTTACCATAGTAACTCTCTTCCTGATACACAATCCGCATGGCTTCCTGTGTGCCAGTCTGTCACTGCACTGGCCCGTACAGTGACACCGATCCAGGAGGTCTTGAGGCCAATTCCAATACTGATAGCAATTAAATCAACATTGATTTAAAGGTAAAGGTAATCACTCTTTGATTGTGATATAGCCCCCCCGTCGGAACCACAAATGTCCTCCCCAGCTCACTTCTTTGTTTGCAACACAACTGTGCACAGTTGTGCTCGTAAGTAAAGGGGAGGAGTAGAGAGGAGTGCCAGTCACTCCGCACTCAGGTGTATGCCAGTCGCAGTGCTTCAAAGCAAGTCGACGCGTTTGCAACGCTGGTTTCGACACGCGGTTCCCAGGCGAGGCGTCTTCCTAAGCAGCCTGTGTGGTCCTGTGCGAGGGTGCTGTATATTCCACGTAGCCCGGGCAGGGTCTAATGCTCACTGGTCTGACCCCTCTCAAGCCACCGCTGCTCCGGAGGTGATCATGAAGAGAGACCTGGCCTCGGTTCTCCTGAGGAGACGGAGGGCTGCACCCACCGGGGACCTCACCCCTCTCCAACAGGAAAGGTTAGCCTACCTGTCATTCATCTCCACCTCCCCACAGACAACACTGATCCGCCTGGCGTTTGCAAACTCTTCCTTGACTCTTATTGGCTGATTGTTTATTTAGAATTCAATGTAGTCCTCCATCTGGTACGTGAGGCATTACGGTAAGCGCCAAGCAAAGGCAGTGGCTAACACAGCACTAACTGATACAAAACAAATACGTGAGACTTAACTACATACGCAAAATGCATTTAGACACATTTATTGGACGTTATAGTATATGTATAGTATATGTATTATGCCCACCATTTGTAATGGTGCGTAGCACAACCTCACCGACTAACCCATCCTATTAAATGATGCCTTTGTCTAGGTAGTCACAAACCTTCTGATAAACGCTCTCTCTCGCTTCCTGTCTTCCAGCCTGAGAGAGGTGTGCGAGCTGAACGCCGACTGTGATGAGATGGCAGATACACAAGGCATCGTGGCAGCATACACAACATACTACGGGCCTGTGCCTTACTAAAAAATACTCTTCTTTGATTGAACTGTTTCCTGTAAGGTAACCTTACGTCCTGTTACTCAACAATGGTAGGAAGAAGAAGATGAAAAAAACACTCTTGTGATTCCAGGAATGGAGCGGAGAAACAAAAGCATTGGGTTTTCCAAATGCGGTGTTGACAGAGGTTTGCTGTTTATTTAGTTTGCATAGTAATGTTTTGTATGAAAAGGTCATGTCTGTCCTAGCTTTTAAGTAATTCAGGAAAGTGGCTCATAGGCACAAGGGCCTGCGAGATAGCCCATGTATTAGTCTACACAAGTGTAAATTATTCCACACAAATGTAATGCAATGAATGGTGCCAACTCCTCAAATGTATTATATCATATGTATCACTTTTTTATTATTGTTGCTAACAGTCATAGTTGTAGTAGGCTAGTTAGTAGTAGTTATCTAGAAGTAGTACTATCAAGAAAATGTGCTGTAGTGATAGTCTTTGTAGAATTATGGTGTGTTAGCTGCAGTCTTAGATTTAGGTCAAATGTACATCAATCAACCGTAATGACTGTAATCACAAATTCCTTTTGGATTTGAAAAAAATAAATTATTTGTGTTGTTTAAGCTATTGTCACCATTATTGATGAGCATACACACCTTTTACAACGAGCCACGGCCAAATAGCAGAATGCTAAGGCATGTGTTTTTTATATGGGGGAGGGTGGTTGGGGATGGATATATTCTTCTTCCCTCCTCGAAGAGTTTCTATATTATCTCCAACTCAGATTTATCTTCCTGCTGCTGCCTCGCCAGGGCATTCATGGCCTCCTGTTGCTCCTTCATCACCTGCTGATGGAGGGCCAGGGGTCTCTTGCAGTGGGGTTTACAGGCTGCCCAGCTGCTGGTTTACCTGGGTGAGGCTGGCCATGGGAAAGGCCTTTTCCTCCTCCAAGGTGGAGGCAAGGTGCTCTCCAAGGGCAGGGTAGTCGGTTAGGGTTAGGGTGGTCGACTCTCGCCCGAAGGGATGTGGGTTTGATCCCCTTGCCTACCTGTAGGATTTCTTCAGCAAGATGTCTACCTGCTCCTTATCAATTGTCCTCACTGTAAGTCACTTTGGATTGTGTTTGCTAAATTACCTAATTGTAACTGTAGCAGCTTTCTAGGCCTCCACAGAAAGCCGCAGAGCTCGACGCAGCTCCTCCAGTTTGAGAGCCTCTGACCAACTTTACAATTAATCTTACAATTACATGGTTCTATTACATGGATCAGGTAGGGGTTAGGCATCTTGCCCAAGGATGCTTACATGTAGGCCACCTGTTCTCCTCCCAGGCCTTGGTGTCGCCTCTCAAAGCCTTCCCAAGATGTTCATGCAGATCCTCTGCTTTTCTCATGTCTTTAGTTCAGCTGTTTCAGCTCTTTCACAGACTTTTCTCACCCTTGTGTTTCTCTCATGTAGATATTTTGAAGACAAAACACTGTTTCTGTAACGTCTGCGGCAAAATTCTGTGATTTTCTATTTAATATTTGCATAATTGCACACATTCTGTAAATTGCTTTGGATAAAAACATGCTAAATTACCTAATTTTAATTTTTGAAAAGCAACATGGTTCTCAGTAAGGTGTTAGAGCTTCTAAAATGTTTATTTACTGTGTCAATAAAGAAAAATGCTAAATTGACGTAACAGAATAAAATAATCCATGATGGGTTACTTTTTAGCAAGTACTGTTCTTTGTGTAATACTGTCACTTTCAAAAAAAAAACAACTTTTATTTTGAAATTATCGCAAGATGACTATTTCAGCATGTATGAAAGTGCATTCATGATATGAAAAAAAAGCGCTATTCTTGGATGTTGAGAGCACTTGTTTGTGGGGCTGGGAATTGGTCAAAGCTGTTTCTATTTCAAGCAAGGCGCCACAAACATTCAAGTTGTATTTGTTTAGCAGGTCAATCATATACACACAATTGATTGTACAATTAACTTAATCACAAATTTAAAAAAAATAATCTTGAGATTCTTCTTTACGCTTAGTTTATTACTGTACATAAACCTGCTCATGGGTCATACATACATATATTATATGACTGTCTCTCAGAATACTCTACGGGTTATATAAAAAGACTTGACTCATTTGCTGGTCAGGGTTGAATCTGAGATTCACTGAAAACCTTTGCATACATCTAAGCGTCTCTCTCTCTCACACACACATACACACACACACATTTTGATTTACAGAGAACAATCAGAAATGTTAAACGGTTCCAATTAACAAATAGAAAACCTGACTGCAAGCAGGTTAATTGGGAGCTTTGTCTAGGCTTTGTCAACAGGCGTTTAAATAATCATTCTTCAAACGTAAACCATGCCCCACAGAACGCCCTTCACCAAATAGTCCTTATTTAGGTCACGGATGATTTATATAATTACACTGCCATGCTACATTTGAACACTGACAGAGATCTAAAAAATAGTTCTTGTGGTCAAGTTCAAGTGGATACAAATGTAAAGACTCAACCCAGTATCTCTTGAGACGGAGACGAGAGGGAAAAGCTAATTATTACAAGATGTCCATTGCAGATGTCTGTTGTTCCATAACCCCCTGTATTAAGCAATGTGCACCAGGTGAGTCATTAACAAACCCAATCTGGTAGTCCTAGGCCAAACACACCGTCAGAGAAAACATGGAGACAAAGCTATTGTGTGCTTTAGTGTTGACAGGGGTGTACTTATCATGGATGCACACGTTTCACGGGCACTTATATTTATATATAAAAAATAAAACAAAATAAAATACAAAAGTAACTAGATTGTTTGTGGCAGAGAAATATTTCTAAGAAAGAACCCTGTTTAGGATTAACATTATCATTTTGTGTGATTTCATTTAGGGATGCACCGATTGTATTTTTCTTGGCCGATTCATGTCTTTTGTTAAAAGTCTGACTGGCTTTTTAAAAAACCTGTACGATTCTCATAGTAAAGCATTCACAATTTATTTGACGGTTCTAGATAATTTAGATGCAGAGATATTTAGTTTTAAAGTTACTTGTTCGTCATCTTACACTTCTACAAGGCAACGTCTGTTTAAGAGGACAGATTGGAGCTTACTCTTCAGTGAGATGAACAATATTATGCCAATAGATTTGCTCTTGTGTTGTAGTTCAAATATATTGACGCTCAATGTTTGAATGTCTAATATAAAATAAAATAAAAACAACTTCCTAACGTCTTCCTCAGACCATGAATAATTTCCACACCACAAACATGTTTCACATCAGTGTAGGCTACCATGACAAGTAGCTACAGTCATAGCCTATTGAGCTAGATGAGAAGTCAGTTACTGGGCGCGTGAACGTGAAGTCAATGCAGCGCACCACATCCGTGTAAATATGATCGGCACATAACCGGCTATTTAGACTTATCGGCTCTGACCGGCAATTGGCCTATCAAGGTTTAAAAAAAAAATTATAAAAAAATAAACATCCCAATACGGTCACTGGCTGGTCAATCGGTGAACCCCTTGTTTCTTTAAGCCAACATTATTCTCAAACTCACTCACACACTCAAACACATACACACAGGTCAAAACAAGCATCCATTGTCCTGCTTTCACCAAAGCAGGTAAACAAAACCAAAAATACTAAAATAAAAACAGGAAAGAAACCAAAGGGCATATTTTCTATATCGGAGATCCACTGTCACTTAGCAGCAGTTGTTAGGCAGCGAGAAACAAGAGTCTGCCACTTGATAGAAGATTTTTTTTTTTTTTTTAAATAAAATAAAAATTCTCCAGGTAGAGATGAATCTGTTCATTTATGTAGAATACAGTCAGACAGTGTGATTGTCTCTTGGTAAGGGGGAAGCACAGTCAAAAATCGTACAGCGATATGGACATGGGGTAAGGGATTCTGCTGGATAGAGGGGTGATATTAGTTTAGTCATCACCCTTTTACTAAGCTATAAGGCTAGTCGAGTTGCTACAAAGTTGAGTGGGTGGAGGTTTCTCCTTTCTTGGACAAGTCGAGCTCCATCAAACGTTGCTTCCACCGCTCTGCGGACGATGTTTTTGTTTTGTATGTGACAGGACAGGAGAGACCACAAGAGGGAGTGACGGGTTCAAATTGTGCCTTGTACTTTTCATAGGGATGAAAGACATGACAGAGTTCCAGTTCTAGCACACATACACACACAAAGTCAGGAGTCCAATATCCAGCTCCATCCACACAGGCCAAGGCGGGACCTCCCCTTGTCGACAGTTTGACCCAGTCAAAACGGGTCACGAGGTACTCCGGGAGGTCAAAGTTGAAAGGTTAATTCTATCCCCACAAAAACAAAATCACCAAAAGACTGGGTATTTTGGGTTTGTAAACAAGTTAAGGGGGTGCGTGGGTAGGGTGGCTGGTCATAGTTAGTACCCTGTAAACATAAAATCGGGGTGTATTTTAGGAGCATTGGTTACGTAGGAGGAGCCTTATAGATTCTTTGCCAGAGACAAGGCTTCATCCGCGATCAGACTAGTCCGGTCTGAAGATGGGGATCTTGGGTAGGAACTCTATTAGGATAACCTGGGGGTGAAGAGAAAAAAAATAGTAAATTGGTTCAGAGAGGGTAAACAGCCGAGTGTAAATAGACCTGCGAAGTCGTGTCATCACTTCTTGCACTGCCAGCGCCTTTAATAGGAGCACAGAAAGGCGTTGTTCTTATTGTTTCGTTTGGGTCACGCCAGTGCTCACGTTTATTTATGTGCAAATAAACTGAGCTTTTGACATACATTTCAGATATGGTGAGGTCTTTGTTTGCAAGTAATACGATGTTTGCTAACTGCTAAAAGTTAGCTGTTATGCTATGAAAAGTGCAGGTTATGAATGTCACCCCTTGCCAAACTCTTTTGGTCATCCTTGGAAAAAGAAATGCCAAAGCTGTAAAACGAATAACGACAGACATAGCTGCACTCTTACTAAGGTATGTTGCTATGGAGACATACATTTTTCTTATTCCTGGTTAGTCTTAATTTGGGCAGGGGCACCTCCCGAAAACGATGTACGACTTTGCAGGTCTATGACCTCCACACGCCTCCCAAGAGACACTTACGTATTCCATCATGTTGTTGGTTTCACACTTCCTTTTGCTCAGTCTCCAATGCAAACACAACTACAACAGAGAGCAGCAATGGTAAGGAAATCATTTTCAGAATAGTGTATTTTAGCACCCCCCTGTGGCACATTTGTGGACTTGCTGGTCTTGACTGCTCACCTTATGGTAGAGTCTGCTGTTTTCCCACTCCAGTAGCTTCTCTATGGATCTCCTCGTCTGTAAAAGTAGACAGAATACCGGCTTTACCCAAACTCCACACAAACAGAGATATAAACTTCCGGGCTTAGCGGGAATGCAATCGTGTAGTTTCAGGCATGGCTGTGAGGGGTGTTCACGCGTACACGTAAGATGTATACATGAGAGAAATAGAATTTGATGAACGAGAGCCACACAGCTCCCCATAACCCCAAATTTATGGCTGTTTATCTTTGAAACACAACTGTCCACCAGGGTGTGCATAGCTTGGGGGGGGGCTAGGAGATCTGTAGGGGGAGGAGTAGAGAGTAGTGTCTGCCACTGAGGCACAGGGGGGCATCCATTCTCAGGAGTTTCAACCCAAAAGAACAATGCTGGCTTTCCCACCATTAGGGTAATCCCAGACACAAATCCAGGAGAGTACTTATATAGTGTTTATGAACTCTAGTGTGTATGTCTCACCCTCTTGCTGAGGCAGATGATGGGCCACAGACTGAAGCCTAACGTGCAGCAACAACAAAGGCAGCCACACAGCAGCCAGCGCACATTCACTGGCAGAGTCTTCCTAAGGCAGCTGTTCACGCGACTGATGCTAGCCTTGAACTCCTCTGGCGCCACCTAGTGTAGGACATAGGAGACAGCGGTGCTATGAAAGCACGCATCTCAAAAGTACACAGAAAAGTACTTTTGCTTCCTATGTTACTGCATTGTATGTTGCCCCAAGAAGAGATGTGTTGTTATTATTAATCAAAAGAGAAGATCGGCGATAAGGAGAGCTTGGAAATTAGTTAGCAGAGGTGGAAGTAGCATTGTTGGTTTCTAAACAAACGTAACACTGAGACACAAAATGTTATTAGCCTGCAATGCTTAGATATATAAGAACAAGGTTTTTGATCCCTGTCAAAAAATATTTGTACATATTAAAATAGAACACACACCTTTCCTGTAAGCGCAGAAGGAAACTCAGACTCAAATTTGTTACTGAGTCCAAACCTGTGGGGGAAAAGCATAAAAAAAACATTAAAAAATTGTAATTATAAAAAAAGAAGACTTTTGTTGGAAGGAAAGCATAGTTAGTTTTTTCTTGCATTAAAATGAATATGCATAAAATATATATTGTAAATACAAGTAGGCTGGCTACTTTATCTTGTATCTTTTGCATACAAAAGGTTTGTTACTGCTTGTTTGTCTTTCCGTTAATTATAACTCACGAACCTCCATAAGTGCAATTCCCTGTATATATAAATGACATATAGACAGGCACACAACAATATAGGATTTGGGTTGAGATATTGCACATTCTGACAGTTGTCCACAAAGCCAGCATAATTTGTTAAGGTTAAAATAATAACGACTGTGTACAAGGTAACAAACGCTAATAATAAAAGTTATAGACTTATAAGTAACAGACTAACTTTCTTGTATAGCCTTTAATAAAACAACCTGCATATGAAATAGAAATACCCAACAACAAATACTCAGCAACAATTCATTAGTCAAGTAGGCGTATTAGTTTGCTTAAGTTTTGCTATTCCAGCCAGCAGCAGCAACCAAATGCTACATGTTCCATCTTATCTTATGTTATTTCATCTGTCTTATCTTGGTGCACAAATATGGCCTTGTGCGTTAGCTGGCGTCGGCTAACGTTAGCATCTCCTTGCTTCGCCAGCACAGGACGCTAGCTAGCGGCTAGCCGCTAGGTCACCAGCCTGAGCTAACAGAGATATGAGGAAGTTCTCCACAGCAAACACGAATTTAGGTGCAGCTTTAAGTCCAGCCGGTGTCTTACACAGTGACGTGGCCGGATCCTCGCACCACCACCGGGTCCGGAGCGTACTTCAGGAGCTGTTCCTCCGCGGCCCTGTCCTCGTCCTCCTCTTCCTCCTCCTCCTCTTCGTAGATCTCATCAAAGTCCTCCATCATGGCACGACTCGGCCTCGCGCTTCCCGGTATAGCCGCCGGGAGAGACACGATGCCGACGGACAGTAAGAATCTACCGAGAACCAATTATAGTAAAACAACAAGAGTAAAGGGTACAAGAACAAATAAAATCTCCGTCCCAGCCGCGTCGGTTCACATCGTTCTGTAGGCTCCAAAACATCAACATCCGCCGCAGTACCCATACGTCACCGGAAGGGGGACACACGTAATTGCGTCACGATCATGTTTTCCTACCCATATTCCATACATTTAAATCTGACTATATCTAACCTTAGCCTAATTCAGTCTTAACATATTAATAACTGTATTTTTAACCCTTAACCATATAAGCAGTTTAACGCCTAAAATAAAATACATAACCAGGAAACGCCGTAATACGGGTAGTAAAACACGCCCGCGTCACGGACTCAGCTTGCTGTAGACAGGAAGTAAATACTTTTACCGCATCCATGACTTTTACTAACAGTAAAGTATTTGAGATTTCTTGTAACTGTCTTAATAAACAATTTTACTCAGAAAAGAGGTAACAGTGAATCGAACCTAGAATTATGTTCCATCTAACGTTACACGTCGGCACAAAGTTCTCGCTGTAAGGACGGCTGTTCACATTTGTGGCAGCGCTATTTGAGGCTACGTGTGAAAGACAGCCAACTGCCAAAATAAAACTCCAGGCGTTTTATTTTCTATCAGGTATACCCCTGGACGTGCTCAGATTGCCTACCCATTACGCAGTGTAAAATTATGTTGAAAATGTTCAAAGATGCGGTCCCTGAGCCCACGTGTGGAATTTTCGTCGTAGTTTTAACGTCTTGTTCTTTATTTGCCATCAAAACCAGTTTCAGCCTGACCCAGGTTCACTTTAGTGTTGGTGCCAGTGTTTTTGAAAATGGACATGTGCACAAACTTTTCACATACCCTTTTTATCACAAGACCTTTACCCAACTTCTTCTGAACATTGGACTTCTGGTGCTCCTCTGCGGCAGTTTCGAGAAAAGTGTTGGCACCGTTCGTTTCCTGTTTCTGTTTCAACTACTTTCAACATGCACCGGGTTTTGGTATGCCTTTGTGGATCTTCTACAAAATGATACCGCACAAAGCCACGTTGAGGGGCTGGTCCCCATTACGCTCACCCTGGTAGCCGTGACCACTATGCACACTCGTGTGGCCAAAGGTTACCTCTTCGGTGTGAGCATGCCAACCATGGCCCTCCCGTGGCTATTTCTCATCATAGTAACTATCCTCATTCCACACACCGTGCTCCCCTGCAACATGATTGCAATTGTGACTGGATGGATATATGGCAAAGGGTGGTTTTCCCTACTGGACGTATCAGAGGCCAGGGCTTGTGTTCTGGAGAAGATGCTGCCGTTCAAGCTATTGAGATATCTCGCGTTTGTTCGGTATATCGCTGCTTCCACGGAGGAGCGAAGAAAAACCATCCTGCCACACATCCAACCAACCCCGGGGTCTTATCCAGTGCAAGCCTATGCGCCGTCGTCATGCATCAATACCAATGAGACCAGGGCCACAATGCATGAAGGCTGGCCAAACTCAACCGGTGCTCTGTCCATTCCAATCCCTCCTTTTCATTCTCACTCACACGGGGATCTACAATTTGGGACAAGTCGTGGATATGCACCAGAGCACAGCTTTGGACACACCTGTCAACACAGCCACAGTCCTAGCCATATACAGCTATAATCAATTGTTTTAATTCTTATTTCAGAACTAGTTGCATTGGATCATTCAAACCATTAAATCTAACCACTAGTAATTATCAGTTTGTCCATTTTCCATAATTGTAAACCAATAGATGGACTCACAGTGGGTCATTCTTTGTTGCTTTTTTTTTTTACTATGTCAAGAACGATTGTCTTACTTCATTTGTGCAATTTAGTACATTTATGGATTTTTGCAAGCTTTTAGACTTTTTAAATATCGGTTACTTGTACTTCGGCATGTTTAACAGAAAAATGCAATTTTAGTAGACCAAGTCTGTTTCAGCTGAAGCCAGGAAAGAAAAATTTTAAAGGCTATTCTCAAGAATAAAAAGTTTGGTATTCCAATAAATTAAAAAAGCAAAATGTGAGTTCCTCCTTTATTGACTTTTGTAATATGTGCTAAACAATGAGGCAGGACAGTTTAGTGGTCTGCTTTTGGAGCCCCGACATATATACCCACCAGTTTTCATCATGGTGGTTGACTGTTAGCAAACCTAATTGCCTATCTTGTAAAGACATTCATCCAAAACAAACAATTGTGTATCACTTGATATTAAATGAATCTGTTGCCACTGCTGAACAGTTACTGAGCTGTCTAAATCCTTATTCCTCCCAGGAATCTCCATAGACAGTCTTCTTGACTGTAAAGAGAGAAAATGAAAGACTAAATGGAAGACAATGTCAGCATTCCTTTTACAATTCCCATCAATGTTCCCTAAAATTCGATAAAAATATTTAAAAAAGAAATTAATTAACCTATGAAACTAATTTAAACCATAAAATGGCAGTAACATAACATCCAAAAAAGTGCTCATGACAAGTTTGAGTATCTGAAAAACAAAACAGACACTTAATTTATGTTTAAATTGCAGTCTAAAACATGTTTTTATTTTATACAAAATAACTAAACATGCATTTACATTTTGGCCGAGTTGTAAATACTCACCCTCTTTCTTGGGTACATATCTTTCTGGTTCCCTTTCAGGTGAAGACTTGAGCAATGTCTCTGCCTTCTGTGTGAGCGTGACCTCATAGTTCTCTCTATTCTTGACCCGCAGGTCTTCGTAGAGGATGGACTTCCTCCTGGATTCCTCCTCCTCCTCATAATACAATGGGGCTGGTGGGAATGGGGACACAGAGAGAACCACAGATAATCCAGAGACAGACTTTTTTTGTTCCCATTCCCTGTGCGTTTGTGTGTCTATTGTAGTTTTTTGGCACCGTCTAATTGTAACTGTCTGGAAATGCGGCTGAACAATCCACCTGCGGGAGGAAATTAACGTCTGTCATCTACATGTAGCCCTACATGACTACTGCGTGAATCCTCTGCCTTTAGGTAAGGGATAATTGTATTTAAGGGATACAATGTCCAGGTTAGATGTCTAAATAGGGTCAAAAATGCTAAAAATGTCACAAGCAAATATGCCGACAATGTACCGTGACTTTAAAAGCGTACTACCTCAAGAGTGTTCAACTGACGTAACTGCATAGTCAACTCAATCATTTATTTTGCATTATTATTCTCAGCCACTTACTGGTTAACAACTAGATTGCATTAGTTTTGGCTTTGTTTGTCAAAACCAAATACAACCTTTGGGACAAGAATGTTTTTGCCCATCATGGCGTTTGCCCTGGTACCTGGAGGGTTAACGTCATCTCTGCTTGTATACACGGGTGGCTCTGCACTGTACTCATGCCCATAGTCTCTGGTGGGCTTTTGGTTTTGCGACTCTGCAGTTCCGAACATGGTATCAAATGACTGGGCGTTTGGGTCACTCAGTTCTGACTGCGACACCTGTGAACTGAGAGAGAGAGAGAGAGAGAGAGAGAGAGAGAGAGAGAGAGAGAGAGAGAGAGAGAGAGAGAGAGAGAGAG
>JAODLI010054658.1:0-15970 GCA_027575585.1 Percopsis omiscomaycus | reverse complement strand
AAAACTGTGTGTGTGGGGGGGGGGGACTAAGTGCTCTGGGGAGTTTTCAGGTGAGGGAGGGGTTTGTCTTCGTGTTTGAAACCAACGGATGCAAAATCACCGCCGACTGCCCCTTTAAAAAAGGTTACACAAACACACCCTGGCTTACGTTGCTTGGACCTGAACTTGAGGGAGAGAAGTGCATGGAAAGACGAGGTGACTTAGAAAAGCAGTTCTTCAAACTCTTTCGACCCATGTAAACAATATAAATATAATAAATATGTAAACTATAGACAACAATGATGAATGGATGAATAATTAAAGATAAAATAAAAGATTGTAAAATCTTCACAAAGCATCAGAGAGAGTCTTGCTGGGAAAGTAAATGACCAAACCTAAACACTGTTTAACTAGATGCCAGTTAGACACGATGTGGGCCTCCTAACCTTGTACTGCAAGTACTGCAGGAGGTGTGTGTGGAGTGTGTGTTATATACAGTAGCTTGCTGTTCAATACCTTTGGTTAGAGGGTTTAGTAGCAGGAGATAAGTGTCTGCTAAGGCATCAGAGGTGGTCCCCTCCATCTCCTCTAACAAGCCCAGGAGCAACTCTTTGGGACTGCACACCTGGCCAATGAGAGATTAGCATCGCAGGATAAGTAGTGTCCTGGCCAATGAGAGATTAGCATCGCAGGATAAGTAGTGTCCAAACGCTGTCGTCACACTTCCTGCGGTAGATTGTTGAGTGAGATTGAACTTGAACTAGTGAAAACCAAGTCCTGTCTTGCCTTTGTACCTCATTGTAAGTCAACATGCTGACATTTGGGAGTAATTATTCCGATTGGACGTATTTAATAATTCAATTAGCACCGTCTTCTGTTGTTTAGCAACCCGACAGCATATTGCGTCCTGAAAGTCAGTGTATGGATTCATATTCGAGTAAGGAAGCTATACAGTCAAAGGACTAAAGTTTAATATCACTGTTAAAAGGGGCAGTATCTTTAAATAAAAAAATTTATCTAATGACTACTGATGTCATCTGAAGTAACTAGCTCCTATCTTGTGACTGCTAATCTTGGCCTCCGCATGTCCCTGAAGTAACTTGACATAACTAGCAAATAGTAAATGGAATTAGTAATAAATCTACCTCTTATCTAGTGTCTGCTGTGTCGCTTGTCAACTTACTGAGTTTCAGTGCTCCCACGCTTTGCTCTGTCCTGAGCACACGGGGTGTCTCGATTAATATTGCCTTCAAGGTACTGTATATCCTCGCATTTAACGCCATTTTTGATATAGCAAATCATTAAACTTATGAATGAAAACATTTTCAAGCAGATGTGGTATTTTCAAACAGAATCTCTCGTTCTCAAAAAGCGCGACTAGACAACAGCGGCAGTGTTACACTCCATTGCACACGCACTTAACACACACATCAATTATAGCCAAACGGTGGATGCATAAACATAGGCCAACCTCTAACAGATGGTTGAGGATGGCCAGGCAGTACACGCGATTCTCATCCTTCCTGCTCAGCAGAACTTGAATCAGCGGTCGCAGTAGATTCCAGCCCATACATCTCACCGTGTCCTAGAGAACCGGGGACAGAAAGGTGCTGAGACGTTACAACACAGGACAATATTTTGGGAACGTCTGCGACGTCGGCATACGGACAGGACTTGGACCAATGGGGCCTTATATACTCAATATCATTACACAGTCTATTGGTTAGGGTGGTTGACTTCCACATGAAAAGTCGTGGGTTCAATCCCCAACAAGCCCGGTCAACCTTGAGCAAGATGTCTAACCCCTACACTTGTAATTGTACTTAACTGTAAGTCGCTGTGGATAAGAGAGTCTGGTAAACGACGCAATTGTAATGTCCCATCTAACACCAGCCAATAGGAACTCAGAACTGCAACCTGAAAGGCTTTCAGGAATGGGCAGTTGGCCCAGGTTGTTAGGTCTTTGTTGCAGGTGGACTCAGCAGAGTCGTGCATGCACACAGACAGACCATGCTCTTCACCTTGTTTTTTTCATCCACGGCAATATTGAGGACCTGGGCACTGTTTCCCTCCTCTATGCAGGCCCGGCCAGATATTGTGAAGACATCATAATCCTCTGGGGCGTAGCTGTCATTCTGAATTGCTTGCTGGGTGAGAGACAGAGAGAGAGAGACGGCATATTAAAAGAGGGTGGTCTCATGTCTTCAAATAAGAGGTGGAAATCGTTATCATTTCCTTGAGGGAATTTCTTTGCTCACACATCGCTGGACAACATCACTGAACTGTTCAAGCGCCATCGCTGCTTAGCAGATACAGTATAATACCGGTTCAGGTCTCCCTTTACACATCCTGAGGAACGAAATACAGAAATGAATTAATTCATTACAGTGGACTGCATAAATTATAACACATCTGACCAATCTAGACCAAAGACTTTGATGGTCTCCGGAACTATGTGCACGGTAGAGATTATATAGAGAATTGAAACAACATGTATTTGTATTAATATTGAAGGATGAGAAAGCACTTGAATGACGGCTAATAATCGAGAGAATTACTTAATGTAAATAAGCTTTTAATGGCAATAAACATTGGATAATAATATAGTTATTATACAATACAGTAAACAATGTTACTAACGATAACGCTTATAAATGGAAAAATGCTTACAAAACGCATGTGGGGTGAGCAACTGTGTTGAGGTTTTTCCGCACCGATCTACGCTATTGGTCGCTGCGGCTCGCCGTAGAATTAACCACGTCATACGTCGAGGATCACGTACGGACGTATTATAAGAACGTACACAAGCAAACACGACGTCCAAAACAGAAAGAGCATGGAGAACGAACCACTAAAGCGAAGTGGCCGCCCCTCCAAAATAGCCAAAAAAGGTTATTTTTAATTCAAATGTTACGTATTCTAGGGTGTTTTAGCCTTCGTAAATACACGTGCACTATAATGGCTGTTTAAAAGAAAGACTGAAAACGATTTCGGGGCAGCGTGTAATGAGGATGACACTGGTGTGTCTTCTAATAATTCACTAACTTTTGTACTTGGCTTTTGTAGGAGGCAAAGCGGCTAAAGCAAGGACAGCCGAAGAGGAAGCTAGAAGGTGTGTCTGTATGTGTGTGGTTTCATGTAGTGTTGTTTATGCTAGTTATACAAACAAGCACAATTCTGCAGTTGCTCTCTCATTGATCCAGTGACTCATATCCTGTCAAGTCAAATGTTCCAGTCTCAAAGGGCCTCACAAGCCCATATTTCAGACAGAAATAGCCCCATACACCCCAGTTGAACCACACATAACTACCTGCTCAAAAAACGAACACAGAGCTATAAGAATGACAATCACAATGAGCCAAAGATGTGAATGGCTATGGTTTGGCAACAATTTAGAAAAGAGTTATTGTTTTGTCCATGGACCTGCGAAGTCGTTTCGTCACTGCTCGCATCTGGAGCTCGCATTCGGGTCTAAATTTAAAAAAAAAGTGAATAGATGCACAGAATGGCGTTTTTCTTATCGTTTCGTTTTGGGTTACGCCAGTGCTCACGTTAAGTTATGGGCAGATAAATTGAGCTTTTGACATACATTTCGGATATGTTAAGATCTTCGTTTTGAAAGTTAAAAGTCAGCTGCTGGTGTGCCCTTAAGCACGTCACCCCTTCCTAAACTCTTTTGGTTATCCGTGTTGCAACACACGAGTAAATCACAGAGCGTGGTAGGGGCGAATATTGAAAACGCTATTAATTTTTCTCGTAGGGAAAATCGGTTAGACCATATATATATACATATACACACACACACATATATACATATATATATTATTAAATATATATTTATATATTATTATATATATATATATATATACATACATACATACAGTCTACGGTTAGACCCAGAAGTCCGTATTTGGGCAGGGGAAGCCCGAAAATGACGTACGACTGGGCAGGTCTATGAGAATGTTGTGGTAAAAAGGCACTTTTAATCATCATCATCATCTAAATGTGCTAATGGTGATGCAGTTTATTACTGATGTTAACAAAAGACACACCCATACATCTCAAGTTATCATTTTACTAGGAGAGAGGCCCTGAAAGAGAGACTGTACCAGAAGCTGGAACTCGAGAGAAGAGCGGTGCAGGTGGTTGAGCGCCTCCTAGAGGACAGTGTCGCTGAGGATTTCCTTATTGACTGTGTATGTAGAGTCTGAGAGATTGTACTATTGTAGTATCAGCTGGCACTGTGAATGTTTTCTATTCATGAATCCACTTCCAGTTAAATCCCACGTTATGAGCATGCGTCTGTTGATTACAGTTCCTTCAAATCTCAGCAAATTACTCATTTATTTGACTCATTTACTCCCTTTTTTTTTTTTACTTTTTCTTTTCTTGCTCAACATGGAAAAAGGAGTTGAAAAGGGATGTTGAACTTTTGAACCCTTGACTCTGTAGCTTGCTCATCTCAGTATGCAGATTGTTGGAATGAAGTAATCCATCTATCAAGTGTATTTCATGTGTGTTTCTCTCAGAAACGCACATGGAATACCTTACATTTTGGGAAGAATAAAAAAACACCACAACAATCCGATGGTGAAAACTGATACTGCATACTACCAGTGGAGACAGCAATCAGCCTTGTAGACATGTTTACTAGTAGGTTTTTGAGAAACAATGTAATGTTGAGGGGAGGAAAAACGGTTGGTTAGCTTGTCGACTTTGAGCTGAGGAAAATAGACCCCAGGGTTTAACAAAAGTTCAGTATACCGCTAAGCTACAATCCTCCATTGTTATAGCAACCCCAGAACCCTATATTTCTGCCCCAGCTTACTTTTTATGTTTGAAACAAAACTATGTGCGAGGCTGTAGGGGAAGGCTTTTTAGGTCTAACTCCAATGCGATACATCTAACAACAATTAAAATGTCAATGTTTTAAGAAAAATCATGTTATACTCATCAAAGTTCTTGCTGAAGTTTCCGGTTTCCATCATGTTCAACCCATGTTCTTTCTACTCTCCGCAGGCAAAGTTTATTACTGCTGATAATTATAAAGATGCTATTGAGGAGAGATTCATTGCTAAACTCTGCGGCTATCCTATATGTCCTAATAAACTGGGCAAGGTAAGAACCATTCAGTGTCTCTTAGCAGTAATTCTGGGTGATTAGATTATATCACTTGTAAAATCCATGTAATGCGCCAAAAATGCACAAAAAACTTAAATTCCTTCATCAATATATTTGACCATATTAAAAACAATGAGCTAAAAACTAGCATGTCTACTGCTAAATCCTGTTTCAAGGTAGCAATTTGTAACATTTTGACATTTCCTCTATATACCATGTACACTTATCTCTGAGCACTGCAATATGTATAAACAAGTCGGAAGCTTCCTATTGTAAACCTAATTTGTGTGTGGTCGCTTATTTCTTTTTAACATCAGGGATAAAGGTATGCTGTATAATGGTGAGATACAATTCCAGACATAAAGTAGTGGTGTTATTTCTTGTTCTGTTAATATTTTAGATCCCCACTCAGCAATTCAAAATTTCCACCAGGACCAATAAGGTATATGACATCACTGAACGCAAGGTGAGTTTAATGTGGTGCAAAAGTAAAAGCCATCATTTGCCCTGGCTCTTTGGTGAAAACAGTTAAAGTAGCAACTGATTTTAACCCCCCCCTCCTGTGTGTGTTCAGTGCTTTTGCAGTAACTTCTGCTACAAGGCCTCCAAAAACTTTGAGCTTCAGATACCGAAGACCCCCCTGTGGCTCAGGCAGCATGACAGGTATGTCATGGGAATAAAAAGGGGGGGGGGAAAGGGATGGTTAAAGACACACTAACTTGCGTTACGCGGCCCACGAGCCCCATATTACTGTACACGTTTACAATTACGTCATTTTAGCAGATGCTTTTATCCAAAGCATCTGCTAAAAAAAGCATCTATCCAAGCAAATTACATGGTGCTATTACATGGAGCAGGTAGGGGTTAGGCTCAAGGCTCAAGGATGCTTACAGACAGAAAGTCCAATACCTAGACCACTAGACAATCCCCCCCCCCCTCATGTTTAAAGCACAACTGTCAAAGTCTTAACTGTGGGTGACTCTTGGGGGAGGGGTAGAGGGGCATGCGCTCTCTGAGGATCAAACCAGAACAACAACGTTTTGGCGCCGCTGGTTTCGAAAGGGGTCATTCCGAACACAAATCTCCGAGGGTCCCTTCGAGGTAGGAACAGGTCTCTCAGGACGAACTCAAACGCTACTCCATGCTGTATAATGCCTTTTTCTCTCCTCTGCTTGACAGTCCTCCTGAAATTGCCCTGATAAAGAACGGAGAAAGGTACGTAATAGCAGCGTCACCCCCGTTACGCTTAATAGCTCAGCGTGAGCCCTGACAGTTGGAACGTTCAGACTGTCAGGGCTCTATTTTCACCCGGTGCTTTTCCTCAGTGGGATCACCGGTCAGGAGGTGGAGATCGCAGCGAGGCGCCTGCGAGAGGAGGACATCGAGAACCCCGCGCCCGCCCATCCCGAGGGCCCCGCAGACCCCGGCCCGGCCCGCCACAGCGAAGGCAGCGACGAGGAGCGGGAGCAAGACTTTGTCTCCAGCGTGGTCTCCCAGCGGCGGGGACCCAGGGTGCACTGGGGCGACCTGCCCAAACGCCCCGTCGAGGGAGAGCGGAGCGGGGGCAGAGGGGAGAGAGTGGGGGTGGACATGCCTAGTGAGAATAGACTAGAGGCCCCCGCCGCTGAAACAGAAACCCCCCCACAACGCCACGGCGTCGCTGCAGACCACGTCTCAGAGGGTCGGCCCGTAGAAGAGGCCACAGCTAAGCTTAGTGTGTGCGCCATAGGGGACCCTGCTGCAGAGCCCGCTGCAGACCCAGGTGTGGTGGTGGTGGGTGACCCCGGTAGCGCCCTGCCCAGCCTGAAGATCACCCAGGTGGGCGTCAGCAAGAGAGGCGCGGCGGGGCTGCGGAACCTCCTCCAGCCCGGCTCCATCCGCCAGAACCTTCTAGAGAACCTGCGGGGAATGTTGAGGGAATGGCGCACCGGCGAAACCATGGACTTCCTGCACGGTCCCATCCGCTCCCAAGGCCCGTCCCTCTCGGAGGGAAAGCCGGAGGAGGAGGAGGAGGATGAAGAGGAGTTGGATGAAGATGACTTGGTGGTGGAGCAGGCGGACAAGGGAGGGTTTGCGGCCGGGCGGTCGCAGGAGGTGCCCTCGGCTCCGGTGCCGGACTACGAGACGCTGCAGATGGAGAGCGAGAGGCTGAACATTCGCGTCAGGGAGTTCTGCAAGGACACCTGGGTTCTGCCCGAGGAGCCCGGTCCAGAGACTGGAGGGGCGAGAGAGGTGAGGAAACTGTGGGCGAGGGAACCAGAATGCGATGATGAACGAGGAGCATCACAGGTGACATGGAACACAAATAGGATTAGTACAGTTCTATCTCTTCTATTAAACCAGAGACATTCTAGAAAAGACGGACCACTCTAAAGAATCCTGTATTGAACTCTATGGGAGAAGTCCGCAACGCCTCAGATGGCGGTTGGATGCACCTTACCCGCCCCTCCCCACAAAGAGCCAACACAGCCCACCGTGTGCTTGCACTGACCTTGTGCATGCGTAGTAGAAGTATAAACTGTGTGGGGGGGGAGCTTTTTAAACCTTATTTTAGGGCAAAGTCACCAACGTTTTGAAATCAGATTTGACTGGTGATTGTGTACATTGTCCCGGTGACCATTGAAAGTGCAGTTATGGCTCTCTCCCCATTCATATAGATAGGGGCCTGGTCTTGTTAACCTGAGATAACTACCTGCGGGCGTTACCAAGGTGACTGCCGAGTGGCCAGTGTCTTCTATAATGTCTCATTAAACCCCCTGTCCACGCACATGGGTGTTTTCGGTTCATTTTCCAACTGAATTATCAAAATAACCAATCGTAAAGAAGTTATAACAAACCGACCTAACAGATTCAGCAAAACTGAGAGAGGCGGGTCAAGGATATGTCAGTCATGCGGGGTCGGCTAGTCGGCCACGTTAACTCAACACCTGTGTGGGAATGCACAGCTCCTGAATAGGAGCAGGGGGGGGGGGGGCTGTCATGAGTTCCCCTGACCACAAGGTGGCACTGCCCTGAAAATGAACCCTCCCGTGGGAACATGATAGCAACAAGGTCCATTTCACTTAATGTGGTTCCCTCATCTGCAACGTCTGTCTTCCCTGTCAGGCGACGGCCGCGGGGCATGCCGGAAGGGACCCAGTTCTTCCACTCGTCGACTCCCGCGCCCAGCACCTGATCCAGACACGCATCACGGTGGAGAGGCTCACCAAAAGGTGTGTGTGTTAATGAATCTATTAATTACATCACCCAACAGAACCTGGAGCACTGGAAGCAACCTGCTCTCACTCCTTCCCAGAGAATATAGCACGACTGTATCAGGTTTTTCTCTGCCGTTTTGATTGGCCGAGAGTCCTGGGAAGTCACCTGACGCGCGCGCTGTGGACTCTCCTGGCCAATCCCCGAGCTTAGGCTGTAACTGACGCATTAAAGATCACTTCTGGCTTTCATGTGTTTTGTGTGTTCTCTTCTGCGTGCGGGATTCTTTTTAGTGGGAGAACATGTGGGGGGAGGGGGTGGGAGGGGTTCCCTGACAATTGTATGAAAATGTACCAGTGTGTTTCATGCTTCACGCTTGTGCCCTGTCGTGTCGTGTGCAGTCTTAGCACCATCGTGGGCCCTCTGAGTCTCACCATTAGCGACATCTCCTCTGACCTCAACAACCTGGTGAGGACCTTCAGGTCAGTACGACACACACACACACACACACACACACACACTGCCCTCCCTCCAGATGAGCCATTAGAGAAAATCTAGGTCCACTCCTCGTTGGCATGGTAGCACCCACAGAACCCCAAATGCCGCCTCCCCCCTTCCCCACACCACCAGCTCACAGCTGTCCTCTAAAGGGCTTGGGACCGTAGGGGGAGAGGTGGAGAAGGGTGCGAGCCTATGTGGAGGAGTAGAGAGGAGCGCTCTCAGCACTCTGGTGCGGAGGCAAATGGGGGGGGGGACATGCGGTGTCAGGTTCGCACCAAAACCCCGTGTTTGTGGGGGAGATTCCGGACACAAATCGCATACCCGTCGTGCCCAAGTACGATCGCTGACAATACGGACAGACCTCAGCTGATACCGAGCTGAAACAAGTGTAGTGTAACAAATCTCCACTGTGATGCAGCATGCTGCCATGTAAATGGATACATCCTGGTATTGTTGTAAGTCGGGAGTTGATGCGTCAATGTTTCGTGCCTTGAGTGTTCAATAAAATAATAACGGGACAAAAAATGGCAGCGTTCCCAAGCAGGAACACACGGCGCCCCTGCTGGGCTCGTGAGGATGCGGCCCGGCAGGAAGTGGTCATTGGCAGACTTCCTGTGCCAGTGATTTAATAGCAGTCGCTGTAGCGGCGTCTTAACACCTCCAGAGCACCGCTTCCTGGAATTCTCTTGGGCCCGCAGAGGCCCCCGAGGTTTGAACCAAAGAGTATACACAAGGCTGTCACTGAAGGACATTCATCACCGCTCTATTGGAGGCCATGCTTATTGACGCTGGGTCAAGCCAATGTTTTCCCAGCATGCCTAGAGCAGTACCTGCCAGTAAATCATCATTCAGTGGGCATGGGGTCTAACCTGAAACGCTCCTCGACCGGCCTAGACATGGAAGTGTGTGCTAGGCACACTTCAGGGTGTTTGTGCCTAGTATTTACCTGAGTCGGAATGAGCTTCCGGTTTTGAGGCGACGCGGCTTCAACTGATGAATTGGCTCCGCCGCCTGGCCACAACAAGACAGAGCTGCACCCTGTTGTACGCTGTTGAAACCTGCTGAGTTCTCTTGTGACTTTCCACAGACCTTTTTTCCGTTTCCTTCTGCCTTCCTCCCGCTGCAGGTTCACCAGCACCAATATCATCCACAGAACTCCAGAGTGGACCCTCCTGGGCATGGTCCTCCTCCACCTGTAAGTTGTGTGTGTGTGTGTGTGGCGGGGGGGTGTTTAGGGAATGTAACAGCTGGCCTGCCTGAGTCAATTGCAGAGAGACGGGCGAGGGGAGGGGGGGGTGCGGAAATCAAGTAGCAACATTAGAGTAACACCCTCTAAGCAAACTCAGAACTGCAGTGTGTGTGTGTGTGTGTGTGTGTGTGTGATTCATGGCCTCATGATTTAAGAGTGCTGTACTTTACCTCAACGAGTGATTTGCTGTCCCCGGCCCTTTGACTCCACCTAACCTAACTGGAACCCACCAGCCACATATTTCATGTTTTATAAGCGTGTAACAATATCGCTCCAACAGACAGACGTCACAAATAACCGCTACTGCATCTGATTAAGAAAACAAAAGACTTGAGATCGTCGTCGTTCAGGAACAAAGTACCACAGGAACGCAGGAGAACACATATCAAACACGTTTGGTGTGTGTGTTGTGAATTGCTCCAGCTGACAGGTTAACTGAACACGATTCATTATAGCTAAAGTGTGTATGTGCCATTGTGTAAGCCGTGCCATATGGTGTGTGTGTGTGTGTGTGTGTGTGTGGTGGAGCTGCCATATTCACTGACAGTTCCGTGCTGCTCCCGTCTGGGTACACACACTCCTCGTAGCCTTATCTCGTCCTGATTGGCCCCTCTAGGTCTGTGAAGCACCACTGAGAACACACACACACTGCACTCTTGTACTTGTAACTGTATGCACATTCACGCATTGGGCCTACACACACACACACACATCATAAATTGCCCTGGGAAACATTTCACCTGATGCCCAAGTGATCAACACAGAAGCGACTGGGAAACCAGGGTCAAACTGATTTATAACTCCCCCCCCCGGCCTGTCAACCCTCTAGCCTGTGGCCTCTTGTAGAGCTTCAGAGTAAAAACCACCACACTTGGTGTTCTGATTGAGTTCATGAAGCTTGCAATTGTCTCCTAACATAAACTCTGGACAGGTTGCAAGTGGCAAAAAATGCTGGCCGAAAATTTTAATATGAAGCATTTGATTTTCTTTAAATTGTTTGCTACTCTTTGGTTCATAATATTGATATATAGATATAATATTATATAGCCTTAATAGCAGGAGTTTAAGGTTTTGAAGATATAAGATTTTAAGATATAAGAATATTGCCTTGAACTAGAAATGTTTCTTGTCGGCTATTCATTCTTTACGTACTTAGTTAACAGGCCTCGGATATGCCGTGTGATCTGTTGTGACAAAAGTAATTTTGAATTTCTGCATTTTACCACAATTTCACCTTTTAATTTGGTCAACTCCGTAATGTGTACTAGTGCGGTATAATTTAGACAAGACATGCTTTTTTACAGCAGTGTGTACATGAATAGACGTTTAGGACCGTTTATTCTGTTATCTGGGTGCTGTTTTGACCCTTGCACTCCCTAGTACTTCAATGTAACTAACAGTTTAAACTAAGTTTAAGCTGCTTCTGGGCTGCTCTACTCGGTGATATCCTTAGCTAGACGGCAAAGCAGTAAAATCAGAGAGTCCTTAGAGTTGGATATATAAAAACGGCAGTTTAATGCCAAGCTAAGGTAATATCTTTCCCTTATAACTGCTATGTTTTGTTGTTGCAAGTGATGTGGTTTATCCCTGGTGTGTATTTAGCCCACATGCCTTTTTTTTTTCTTTTTTTTCTCGAACCAGCTTTGATAATCCCCCCCCTCCGGCTACAACCCCATTGGCCTTTCCTCTTTTAGCGCTGGTTCTGCCCTATGATGTCTTTTAGCTCGTCGGTTAACTCCTGCTCCTCGCGTCCCTGCATCACTCCGTCATGAATAATTTGGCGTGCCAACCTATCTGTCTGCTGCCTGGCAGCTGTGGAGTCAGGCTGGCCTCCATTGTCCAGACCGGCTGAATAATGGATGACCCTCCCCCCCGCAACTCTAGACCCCGAGGTGAACCGGAGAACCAGTACACCTTCACAGGTGGAAGAGAGAGGGAGGGGGGAGAGAGAGGGGGAGAGAGAGAGAGATGGGCGGAGATTGTACAACTTTGTCTATGACACACAGAGACTCTCGTTCAAGTAGAGAAATTACAGCAAATACTGCATTAACTGTAGTATTTACAGTGTGTGTTTTGACAAATCAACGCTCAGACCGTACTCTCGTAACACGGCTAGTAAAATCAGACCTGTAAGATAAAAAAAAATAGTGCCAAAGCAACCCACTGGTAATGATATAACACAACAAAATACAAATATTAAAAGATAAAACGATGGATTCAAAGATTATGCCAATTCGAAACCATTCCTTGTTGTGATCAGTGAAACAAAAATTGAAAAAAAATACAACTTTACTAAACCAACTGTAACCGGCGACGGAACTGGAGTGATGTGATTTTGACACCAGTCACAACATATAGCACAACCCTATAGTTGTTTATAGTTATAAAAAACATGTTCTAATAAAAGCTGATCAATTATATTGTCCTTTGTGTCTCCTGAATGTGTGTGTGTGCGTGTGCGCGCGCGTATATAAATAAAACGCTTTTCTCATTATATTCTGTGCCTCGCCAGAATGACGTCGGCGTGATTGACTGACTGCATTGTCTGCTTCAGGTTGTCGGGAGTGTCGCCGCTGGTGCGCGAGGCTCTGGGGCGCCCGGCGTCTGTGCAACACCTAGGCGCACTTTTGCGGGAGCTTCGTTTGGAGAGGGAGGATCTACTGAGCCTAGTGGGGCTGTTCACGGCCGCAGCCCACTGACGCACGCGCGCACGCACGCACGGAGACACCTGCAATCAGCCCGTATAAATAAACGCTGTTGCAAAATGAAATGGATCTAGTGACTTCTGATTTCGTAGGCTAGTCGTTAGACCTTATAGAAATTGTTATATTATTGATATTAGAATTAATATATGTGTGTATATGTTTGTTTTATAACTTAACTTTTATAACTCTTTTATAAATGTTATATCTAAAGTGTGACGTTGTCACGGGTGTCCTTATGGTAGTAGCCTACTTTTTATTTGGTAAAATAAATTCTGCACGATCTGGAATATTGATACAATACAATAGAAGCTACAACAAAATATGCAATGTTATGGTTATTGCCCTTATCCGGAAAATTCCAAATACGCTGTAGACATGCTCCTAAAATCTCAATGAATAACCTCGTAATTTCTTCAACAATAATGATATAGAACCGATACGAAGGAAATTAAGACTTGTGAACGTAGTCGCAAATCGGATCCCAGAATTATCGCAGCTCAGAATCACCATGGTTGTCCTGTATTACTCTGCGTTATATAGCAAATCACACCCATGTTTTCCCCTCCGAATACAAACACCATGTAGTCATGTAGGTTACAGTTCCACTGAAAGATTGGTGGTGGTGTCATAAAGTGATGCTATTTCTATGGACTTCCTTCATGAAGATATATGGTACCATAATCTCATTTGTAAATAGCTATGATAACAATTCTAGTGTATGAAAATATTTGGTTTACGCCAGGTGGCTCGCGCTATATAGGACTTCTTTTTTTTTTTTATAAATCCGGGAGATGACTTTGAGTCTGGGTTTACTTTGACTTGTCATAAGGACTGGGGGCCGTGATTGATGGCCTCAGCTTCTTCTTTTCCTAACTAATCACTGCCAGTAGGTCGAGGCTATAAACCTCCCAGGGCTAAGGAAGTTATGTCCCAAAACAAACGTGTTGATAGTAAAAAGGTAGGCTACGAAACCCTATAGCTAAGAAGATGTTAAAAAGCAAGAAAAGAGCGGAAACATTTATCGTTAAAGCAATATTTCTGCTATATTAAATTAATTCTCCCATATCAAACATTTCACAATATTCAATTGAAGCATAACAATCGGACTTTATCGTCATTAACAATCCAACATTTCTGAAAATATAGGTCTACTGTTAGATACATTAATAGGCCGACATTAGGCCTATTTACATTTGTATTTCAGAAAATATATGAAATGAAAGAACTAGGCCTATTTCAGGCCTAACGCTTGTAAAATGTAGGCTAACATCATTCAATAAATAACATTCAGTAACCTAAATGAGTGTAAATAATTCCATCGCGGGGTTAATACAAATGTATTCCAACAAACAACAACAAATAACGGGAAACAAGACAACAAGGGAGGTTATTGGGTTGCAGTCTTCAAAAAGTGCACAGCCTATTATTTAAACATAAATATCCCGCCTTTTTCCCCTCGAACTTTAATTAAGTCCATGTTGAGTCTCCTTGTGTCTCCTCAAGTCCACCTTCCTCTGGAAGCCTTTGCCGCAGAGGTCGCAGCCGAACGGTTTGAAGCCCGTGTGTTTGCGGCTGTGAGTGATCAGATTGGAACTCTGGCTGAACGCCTTGCCGCAAACCTGGCACTTGTGGGGCTTCTCACCTGAGTCAAGCAAAACGAAATCAATGCGAGTTGGTTATTATACCAACACCTTAGTGTTGTTATGTTAATAAACAATACGGGGCTAGTGGTTGCACGTTAAAACTAGCCTAACACACATGTAGCCTTATAGGCCTTGGCGCTTTTAAGCGAGTAAAAATTATTTTGATATTGCCATGTCAAATGAATTTAGGGCTTTGCCTTGATTGCCTGTCAGCCATATGCTCATGGGATATCATCAATCTACGACTTGGATTGTCGCTTGCCGTTGAAAAGGCTAAATAGGCTATTTACTGCAGGGCAACAAAGTTAACATTGGACTATAATAACCAACTGTATGGGAAAATTCGGATAGTTTTCCGATTCCGAAAATGTTCCAGTTGTGTTATCTCGAGGAACCCGAAAGGGCTGGACCAATTTGAAATCAACATTTCTTTGGTGAAAAAAACCCCACAGTCAGATTTGACCTCAGGTGTGACATCATTTCTGCATAGGTCAGAGACATCTGGTTACAGTTACAATTCAGAAAGGATTGTCACACCATGGGGACCCGAATCTCTCTAGCGAATTCCTCTTTGTGTGTGCAGGACAACAAGCCAGTCAGATTTGTCTGGCAATGACCTGGTTGATGAATTTCGGCACAGGACAAGTCATCTCTGACCTATCCGCCCCTCCCAGTCACACATAGATGGACAATCATATTAGGGCCAATCATATAAAACATAAAATTCCAAAATTTCCACACAAAAAAGACAGTTGGACATTGGAATGCTGCTGGGCTTTTAAGCTGAACCAGAAGCCTCGTGGTGGAACCACGGTGGTGTTATTGTTGCAGGCCTATAGCCTATAATTCTACTCTGCTAGATCAGCTCTTAAAATTTTAAGCACTTCGCAATTAGCAATTAGCAATTATTTACTGTCTGAAGATTGTAAACCGTGAAGTGTGAATGATAACTTTGTTTATTGTAATTTGTAAACTGTTTTAAGGATTAAATGATAAACCTTCGAGTAATGTTGTGCAAATGCATAGGTAAAGTAACCATGGTGACATGATGCTGTCCTTATTTTAGAGAATGTTATCTACTTGTAAAACTGGTGGTTAACCGGTTCAACTGTTAACAAATGTACTAATTGTAAGTCGCTTTGGATAAAAGAGTCTGCTAAATGCTGTAAACGTAAATGTAAAATATATATATATGTGTGTGTGTGTGTGTTTATAGGCGCTTGCTGACTATATGCTATATATATATATATATATATATATATATGTGTGTGTGTGGGTATGTGTGTGTGTGTGTGTTTATAGGTGCTTGCTGACTATATGCTATATACTGTATACGGTATATGTGTGTGTGTGTGTATGTGTGTATGTCTGTGTGTGTGTGTGTGTGTGTTTATAGGTGCTTGCTGACTATATGCTATATACTGTATATATATGTGTGTGTGTGTATGTGTGTATATCTGTGTGTGTGTGTATGTCTGTGTGTGTGTGTGTTTATAGGTGCTTGCTGACTATATGCTATATACTGTATACGGTATATGTGTGTGTGTGTGTATGTGTGTATGTCTGTGTGTGTGTGT
>JAODLI010054629.1:1792-15977 GCA_027575585.1 Percopsis omiscomaycus | reverse complement strand
TTTTTATGTATATATATATATATATATATATATATATATATAATGAACAATATAAACGTATAATGTGAAGGAAAAATAGGCACAGCTGTGTCGGTTGGAAGACGACACTGTACTGTCCAGTACTGTAAGCTCTCAATACCAACAGGCCATAAAAATCCAATTATCTTATTCATGCACGGTACAGTGACCTTTGACTCAACATTTAAAAAGGTCAATTTTAGTAGAACTCATAGATGCGCGGTTGTCATGAGAAATTGTTTTCCCTGCCTGCGCTAAGCTTATCTTGATTTATGGACTATATTTTCAGTAGATCCGTTTTGTGTCCCACATAAGTCATCAGAACTACAACTCCCAAGGAGAACGGGGATCAGATATGGAGGTCTGGAACCAAGGACAGGGAAACCATTTAAAGGTGACATTTCAGTGCACGCAGCAGATGCTGCCAATCTGTCTTTCCTCTGCTCTACTGGTCGCTCTCTTTCTCTATACAATCCCTCTCTCTCTGCGTCTCCCTATCGTCCCTTCCTTTCTCTCTGTCTCTCTATCCCGCCTGTTTCTCTCTCTCTCTAACATACCCCTCTCTCTTCTTTTACCTTTCCCACACTCCTCCTTTCCCTCTTCTTCTGTCCTCCCCTGGCCTGCTCTATCCTCCCCATCCCTCTGTCCTGCTGACAAGGCAGCTGGGAGGAAGCTGTGTGATGAAATGGAAGCACTAACGGAAGGTCGTGCAGGGTCAACGCGGTCGCATACCTTGGTCGGACAGGGGACGAGAGGTCACTCACTCTGAGGGGACGAACTGTTTCACTTTTCGACCGCAGGGCGTCGAGCGGCAAAGAGGTCACGAGGAAGGGCGCTAGGTCGCAGTCCCTGGGCTCCGATTCTGAGCGCCCTGGGGTCAGAGGTCGCCACAGGAATGCTGGGTAAACGAGAGGTTGGGAGAAAGGTCGAAGGTGAGGTCTCCATCCCCCGTTTGGATGAACATGTTGGATGAACAGTAAATGAGAATTGTATTTACGGTGTTTTGCCTAAGACTGGACTTACCTACAGCAGTCTAAATCCCTCAGATGTAAGGTTACAGTTACAGTATTTAGCTGTAACTGTAACTGTTACGCGACTTACAATTACCTGGTGATATTACATGGAGCAGAAAGGGGTTAGGCATCTTGCTCCAGGATGCTTACAGAAAACATACAGAACCGATAGAGAAGTGATGTATTGCAGGAGTCCTGGCAGTCTTTCATGTAGAATGAAAGCTGTCATCTGTCAGAAAAACTGTGACATGGCTTGAGGGATGTTCAATGTTAACAGTGAATATACTTAATAAGAGAAATACAGCAGTGAAAGCTACTAAATACCAAGAGTTCCTGAAAACACAAGTTTGTTACCAATAACGGCTGCACATTAATTCAGCCGCCGTCTCCAAGGTGACAGCTGTGAGCCTCTTTGAAAACAGTAGGGGTGACACTGCCATCTTGAGGAGAACTAAGACACAGCATGAGGATTCTCTGCATGGCTATGATAATGTAGAATTATACTACAAATAACCATGACAGTCCATTGTAATAAAGGTACTGTACATGGCATGGCAAGTGAATAGTGTTACTATAATTTACGTAAGCTTATAAACATGGAGAACTCATTGATGTTCTTTTGTTAAATATTACAATGTTCATTTCTGTTTTAGAAACAAAAAGACCATTTGCTAAAGCTAAGACATGGCCAATAATTCCAATTACAGGAGTTAAGGTTAAGGACTCACAATGAGATGGTGACTTGACATGCCTATATTCCTTCATGGTTAAACTGTTCACTAGAGAGCGCTGCAATGGCCTATTCCAACTTAAATGGAATTATGCAAAATCTATTGCCATATGCATGTCGGCTACTGTACATAGAACAACAAGTATTACAATTGTATTCATGAGTGTCACTCTTCAGAGTTTAAAGATGATGATAAAATTCACAATGTACAATTCTTGCTTACTATCAACAGAAAATTTCACCTTAATATTATTCATATTTTTTTTATTAATGTTCAGGCTAAATAATAATAATAATACATTAATGATACAATGTGTGTATTTAGACAGATTGTTGCTGAGCGAGACAAATACAGACATTTATTTCAATATCACTGCTCTGAAAATCAGTTAGTGGGACTGTTTCTCAACCTACTTGAGAGAGATGGAATTAGGCCTACTGTAAAGTAGGTTTAGTTTAGCATGGACCCTCACGTTAACCACCACACAGTGCACACAAAGGCAGGCTGCCCATTACATGTTAAGTGTGTTATTACGAGTGGCCTGGCATTTGCCAAGGCCTGTGTTGAACCACGGTGGCTCACGTCATCTATTGGATTATTGGAGGGATTTTAAAGTGGGATTAAGACATGGGACCATAGACAGCAACAGGGCTGTGTGTGCTTCTGCATGTAGCAGTGTGTGTTTGTGTGTGTGTGTGTGTGGGGGGGGGGGGTGTTTATGCGTCCAGGTGCTTGCGTCGGTTTGACGGCTCGTCTCCTGCCGGAGCGTGGGACATGAATCTCTTCTGCTTCACGCTGGTAAGCGTGTGAAATAATTTCTTTAGCTATGGAATCTTGTGCGTGTGAAATCATTTCTTTAGCTATAGAAACTTGTGTCGCCTGCGAGACTAGAGTGGTAATACTATCGTTGTTGTTGACAAAGGAAGCAAAACAAATCTCTAGAGAAAGACAGGTGACAGGTTTTCCTCAAAAGCTTTTATGCTATTCAGAGTGTATTTTAAGGCTGGTTTTGTAGTAAAGCAGGTGGCAAAAAATATAAAAGGTAATAGTGTCATTATAGAAGCAGCTGTTTACAATGTACTGGTTGCACAATCAGGTTCTGCTAATGGACGAGGCTTTGTTCTCTATAGAAACCCACCATTGGCCATCAGCCTTTAGAACTGCTAAGTAATGTGCACACATGATGACATGATGAAAAGCAGGAATATGCAATGCTGTAGGCTCCTTTTATTGCCACAATTACAGCTTTAATATTAATATTAATATTGTTTTATTGGCCCGATGATGGTTTGATCGGTCTGATAATGTTTGACAGGTGATGCACTGTATGTTTAGATGTAATGACACCTTGTTAGCTTGCATGGCAAAATCAGGGTTTCGCAGATACTCCTCGGCATGCATTTGCACCCTGCAACACCCCCGTAGATTAAAGTGGGCACAGTAACACCTAGCTCTGCAGACACTACAGGCAACACCATCATTGTGTGTTTGGGCAGAGTTCATTTGCATGTCAGCCTGGCCTCTGGGCTTTCAATATTGTATGGGATCCAACAGTAGAAGGCGGCCATACAAGACAGAAAATAGTCCAAATGTGTCGGACCGTAACAGGATGCCTAAGGCCTAAAAGGTCACTAGATCAGTTATTAAACTGTAATGGGGTGATGTTGACGTATTAAACAAGCCTGTCCACAGCCTGATGCCCGTTTGTTGCGGTTGATGTTATTTGTGTTACCATCAGGGTTCCACCGAAAGCATCTATGAACCACCCGGTAACAAAAACACCCAGGAAGTCACATCCGATGTTCGGTGCAGTCCTTCACTGCCGGACAGTAACTCTGAATGGGAGCGCTCTGACCCATGCATCAACTCTGTAAGCTTCCTTTTCTCGCCGTTTAATGACAAATATATAGTGTAAACTGTCGGGTGTTTAGCAGACGTTTTTCATCCAATGTTAGTTACAATAAGTACAGTATTCAAGAGCTGATATGTAGAACCTAAAATCTTTTGTTAAAGAATATGACAATTTATTGCCAAATCTAAGGGACAAATACAAAACGATTATAATATATACATATTACAATTACGTCATTTAGCAGACGCTTTTATCCAAAGCGACTTACAATTACATGCAGCTATTGCATGGATGTGGTATTAAACTAGCATAGGAATAACATTTTGTACATACACAATAATTCAAAAAAAAAGTTTCTGAATTGTTTTAGATTTTTAACCTCCTAAGCAGTTTTCAAATGACAGCAATTCAGGCGTCATGTAATCCCGCCCAGAAACAACAAGCCACCAATAATATGGAACCAGTGTCTCTGCTAGCCGTCAGTCAAACAGCATCTCAGGTGTAAGGTGTTCACAGACCATATGTTGCCTTTATTTAAGTGAACTGAAAACCACCCATGTATCCATATGCTATCTGTCTGTGCATTTATCTATCTACTTAATAGTGTGACTATACTGACTATAGGGAATATACAAGATGTCACTTTTTCTTAACAATCTGTCATTCTTTATTCCCTAAGGACTTGTCCCAAATTCCTACAACCAAACTAAAGACAAACAGAAGGTATGGAGAATAGACTGCAGGTTTCATATCTCATAATGTGTGTAGTCAAATCATATAGCTGATAAAGCTCCTGGACACCCTCACCCTCACCCTGTGTTCATTTAGCTGATTAGACCTTTTCTTGTGGGAAATACTGATGCCTCATCTTGCACAAAGGGGCAGATACACATTTTTACATCAAATTAAATGGTCTTTCATGTGGAGGGCCGAACAGTGAGTGACATGCATCTTGAATGCTTGAACACTTTCTGTCCAAAACTCCTGTTTTCAGAGGAAATATGTCAACAGCAAACAACTGATTGACAGCTCCTGGAGAACCCCACTGGTTATGTGTTAAATAGTCAGTTGGTTTAGACTGTGTGGGCGGTGCTATGCTACACTTCATAAGGAAGGTGAACCAATCACAAAGAATGTGTTAAAGTCACGGACAGTCCTGAAAAGACTTCTATTCAGACACACTAACTCAAAACACTTACAGTATATGGGTGTACAAAGGCTTAAAAGATCCTGTAAACCACACATGCTTATCATATTACTATTTCTATATACAGTATATACTGTATATGCTGAATGTTTAGTTGTAAATACTGTAGCTAAACCCGTGCTATCTAGATAGACATGTAAACTGTTCTAACATTTGTAATACAAAATTATATACCTTTTGTGTTTTTTTCAGGTTTGGTGACAAACAAACAGGCCTAAATCCTTTCATGATTGTTTAGTTTAATCTTTTAATTGCTTGCTTGTATTTGTCTGGTAATACATAATGAGATACAATTATTGTATTCATGTCATTTTAGGTCACACATACCAACACCTGCCTTGGACATTGAAATATTAGGTTGGTATAAGAATAAGCCTATTGTTGTAAAATTCTATTGTATTTATTTACATTTATTTACATTTTGTCACATTCCACATCTTAATCTTACATTTGGCGTTGAGCTTTGATTTTAGCATGAACAACCCATCAACACAATGTTAACACCACCACTTTTCCTTAGACAAAACCATTGGCTCATGCATGACATCATGCAACCAGAAGCAGGATTTATCTTATGAAGAGAATGCTACAATTAAAGGTAAAGTTATTTGCTCACATGATCAAAACTAAAATGGCAACCAAGATCAACTTTTCTTAGACTTACACACCAAATAATATTAGACCTCATGTGTGTTTTATGAAAAAAGCTCTGTAATTATTGTATTACATCTTTATAGTGTATTAGAAAATCTATGAATTAAAGGAATACACCTTGATTTGTGTCCAGATCCACATGTAATGACTCTCAGGCTCTCCCACGCCTGAGCGCTCCTCCTCCCCACCGCCCCTCTCTATTCCTCCCCTTACATGTATATGTACTTGTGTTTCAAAACATAAACATAATGCAATCATGGACGGTCCTTTTAAAACAAAAAAACAACATTTGTTTTACCTGCGTGAATTGATTCTCCAGAGGTGTGTAAAGCTTCCTGTCAGACCAGCGTGTTGACAACAGATGTGCAGGAGATTAACTGTGAAAGAGGAGAGAAAGACCCGGCAAGTCAAGTACTAAAACTTACTAAGATATGACATGACACAGTCACCTTACAGTTTCACCACCAGGGGCAGTATTTCCTTTGCAAGTGGACACAAAGGAGTTGATGAATAGTTACAATTCTTATAACTGCTATCGATGAATTAGCAAACTAACATTTATGTGAAAATAGTATTTCAGCAGCAAACAGGGCAACATACCGTTTGTTGAATGCTAACTATTGCATTTTAGACATAAATTTTCTCTCCAGATAAATGACTATGATGAATATTTCCTCAATGATACCTACATATTCCTCTAGTTTTCGAACATAAGAGTTTGACAGCCTATGCCTAATGATGCTTACATCTTTATATTCATCATAGACCTCTGACACCCAAGAAGAGGCACTAGAACATTCCGGAAAGCTGAGAAGGTTCCACAAACTGGTCCGAGTGAAGAAATTAAACCAGAGCAGTGCTGTGAAATGCAAGGATGTTTTGGAAGATAATGGTAAATTGCTCGGGATTGCTGTCCTTTCTGAGTTTAACAAATCTCTCTGTTGTTAGGTGCATGCAATATATGCATACTATTCTTGCTTTCTGCCTTCTATATGCATTTTCAGAGTACCTGGAAGACACTGCGCTGAGTGACAGCAATTCCATAATGACTTGCATTGGACTGAGTAAGAAAACGGAGAAGAAGTCTTCTAAATGTGCTCCATCTCCAGCACAACAACAAAACACCACAAAGGCCAGTGAAGAACAAGATGGTGGTCTTTGGAGTCCCGGGGCCGACAGTCCTTACTGGAGTCAGAGCTGGGACTGGAGTCAGAGCTCGGACTGGCCCCAGCGATGGACTCCCTCCTTCCACATCTGCCACAGGCCTCCACGCGAGCCCTGGGACTGCGGGGTTAACTTCAGCCTGGCTGCCCCACCAGAGTGGGGCCGCTTTGAGGGCCTGGCACAGGAACGGAACACCAGACAGTCTGCACTGTGTGGTTCAGATGACGGCAACACAGATCAAGGCCTCCCAGAGAACACAGTAAGACACGCTGCATCAGTGTGGCGTTTACGCCAAAGAGTACAATTACAAGAATCACAAAGAGCAGATGGCTAGGCATCTTGCTCAAGGATGCTCACAGGTAGGCCAACTTTGGGGCTCAAACCCACAACCTTCCGGCTGGGAGTCCAGTAACCAGACCACTACTAGACTATCCTGTTTAGTTGGACTGATATTATTTGACTAGCATGTATTGGTCACTGACAACAACATACCATATACTATTCACCTTATACTATTCTATGTGACCTGGAATTGTATACTGTAGTAACGTGCATATGAAAGGCAGGGCTCCCAGTGATTCAATCTTGTCACCAATAGTCATCCTTCACTTCGTACCACACTGTCCAATCCTAACCAGTCTCATAATGATTATTCAATGCGATGGTCTTGTCCATAGGGGCTTTAACACGAAAAGCCAAAGCCTAACACTTTCCTGATACTATTTGGCACAGCTAAGTAATGTATTATAATACAGAATGCAATCCCAGGCCGACTTTTTAAAATGTAAAAAGGATCATGTAATGAATATACATGTTTACAAAAGTTATTATGATATTCAATTAGAATACGTTTGAGTAATATACACTTAAATAATACATCTGCATTTTCACATTATTAATACAATTATTTCAGCTAAAGGTAGATGCAATTCACAACATCTTGACTTGAGAAAATGTTGATATAAACAATACAAAGTCAAATTCAGTGTTTTTTATTGTCACAAGCACGGTATAACACTGGGTCATCCTGTACAATACAATTCTTACGACAAGGCAAGGGTCAAATACGTATTAAATGTCTCGAACACACCCTATAATATAAAATATAGTAATAAAAAGTAGCAGCAGTCTCAGTACAATGCAGTGCACCAGAGAGTGTAAACGGTGCATAGATGGAAGAAGATATTTGGATATATAATATATAATATAAAATATAAAATAAGGTCTAAATATGGTTTTGCTGCCAGATACAGCAGTAACTGAAAACTTGCATAAGCGTTGTTTTTGTTGTGGTGTACCAAAGTACCCTCAAATAGAATAAACCCTCTAGTAGGCCAAATAATGTGCCCATCTGTCACCTAGCACAACGGCCACTTTATAATCTCTTATTTGCAGCAGCAGTTGCACAGATCTGGCAGATCTGACGCCTTCAAATACTGCTCCCCTCTAATGAATGTGCGGGATAATGTAAAAGCACCAAACGCTAAATCTCTGTCTATCCATGAACTTAGTCCTGTGAGTAATTCTCTAAAGCTTGTGAAAGCAGATTTGCATTGCATCACAGCGTATATATGTCAGCTAATTGGTTATGGGCCCCAAGTGCAACATTCCCTTGTGATAACCTACTTACAGTGTCGTAATGTCTGGTCTTCATTGATTGCACAAAGGAAAAGCAGGTAGGAGATGGGTCCAAACCGCCTGGCTTCGGGGGGAAGATGAAGGCCATATCACAGACTGTGTGCAAGAGGACAGTGATGACACCTTTTAAAGCCCTGTCGGAGATATCGGTGAGAATCAATAATATTAAAACCATTTTTATAACTTATAAAGTTCTAGTTTCTGACCCAACAGAGCCGTACCCGGATTAGATCTTAAATTTTAAATGCTCAGTACCCTATAAACGTTACTTAGAGGTACCATAAATAAACAACATACTGTAATAAATACAGACGTACTACATTGGGATGCCTAGATAGCACAATACAAATTGGTGTACCATTTAGTTTAAAAAAGTCTAAAAGTCTAAAAGTCACCTGCAAGCTAATTCACAGAGAAAATAATTGAATTACATAATTTACGGGTTAATTCAAATTCATAATTTCCACTATATTTTTTACAGCAACGCACACAAAAACTGCCTAAAACCTTGAACACACCTTGAACTCAGATTGTGCTTAAAGTGGACTGTAGCAGGCCATGTAGAATTTCACACCCAAAAACATAAAGAACAGTTACACATGTACAGGGTTTTCCATTGAGGGAGGAATAGATAGTTTAAACAGGTAGTGCGTACTTCACAGACCTCCGAGGTCCTGGCCATAAATAGTAGACAACTCTTGCTGGATTAGGTGCTTCACTTGCCAGAGGAGGTGCGTGCCCTCGCATAAACCACAATACTGAGACTTGTCATCACATGAGGGATCAGTGTCAACAGCTTAAGGCTCCAATTGAGCTTTCTGGTCGGTTAGCTTTGTTTTTCAGTTCCTCTCCAGTGCCTGCGGTGGAAGACGTAGGGCCAGACTAGATGGAAAGTGACACAGCGAGCACAGGCCGAACCAAACATGTGACTGATTTCAGAATGAAGGGACGAATAGAGGTAACACGGACGAGAGGGAGGCACACAGCGGAGAGCCTTTCACAACAGGACACAGGCAGTCCGGTAACTCGTTGGAAAGCCTCTGTAGTCTCAACGGTGGACAGAGATCTTCAAGTAAGCACCTTGAGACACAGAGTAAACCCCTTGTTCTCTCCAGATGTCAACCCACTGAATCATGGATGTTTGTACATTGATATAACCTCTGCAGTGTACATAATTCTTGCAGTAGTCAATAATTATTTCCCACCTCTAGCCTCTGGATAATTTACAATAGCCGTTTAAAAAATGCCTAATAATGAAATTTCCACAAATATTATACTGGCATTGTCATGCCAATGACCTGGAAAAGCCAAGCGTAATGTGCGGGAGCTTAACACATTCAGCCATTCAGCCTTCAGTGAAACGTTTTTGTTTGTTCCCCAGGTGGAGTCACGAGCGGGTCGGACTGCTCCAGTAACCGAGGCAGCCTGAGGCTAGAGGAAGATCCGGCCGACGCGAGACAGTTCTGTGGCAGGGCCCGGGTCCACACAGACTTCGTGCCTAGTGCTTATGACACTGAATCCCTTACACTGAAGGTAAACGGGTTCAAAAGGGGGAGGTTTGAACCAAACACAGTTCCGGATCGAAGCAAGCTTATACTTAAAAGATACACTCATTGATTGCGTTGCAGAAGCCCAGACCAATGCATTTCCGCCCCAGCTCACTGTTTAGGTTTTTAAAACACAACTATGAGCAAAGACGTGTGTGGTTATAGTGGGAGGGGTCTAGAACGGTTTGAGTGCAGGATCTCTGTAGGGGAGGAGTAGAGAGGAGTGCACAACAAGCTCTCAGCTGTACTGTACTGTATGTATGTGTGTATGTGTGTGTGGAGGGGGGGGGGTGGCACACCCACAGAGTGCAAACCACGTTTTTGTAGCACTGGTCAATTACGACGCTTCAGGTTTCAGACACAAACTAGCACTAGCTAGCAAGTTTAGCATGTTTGGCTAACGTAGGGCAAGTGTTGTGCTGACACAGTGCAGTGAGGTATGAAAAGCCTCTTATCCTCTTTGATTAGGTCGGAGATATGATTGACATCATCGCCAAGCCTCCCATAGGAACATGGACGGGCATGTTGAACAGCAAAACAGGAACCTTTAAATTCGTCTACGTGGACGTTGTTGCCGACAAACAGCCTGAAACGCACAAGAAAACACGAACTCATGGAAAGAGTCTGAAGCCTAGAACACTTCGGGAATTCCTAAAGCCCCTCTGTTTGGAGGTACGTGTTCTTTCTGTTCATAAACTAGGCTTACCTTGTCCCTAAATGGCCTCGGATACAAAACAGGAGAATGCTAATTTAGCGTGATTGTTTATCTGACTTGTTCCACTGGGTTTTTACCAGGAGTACATCTCCTCTCTACGCCTTAACGGTTACCAAACAGTAGATGACCTGATGGGGCTGAGGGAACAGCATTTGACCCAGCTGAATGTGACTGATCCAGAACACAGCCGTCGCCTACTCACTGCCGTGAGGGACCTTCAGCACTCACCGTGTGAGTAATGGGAAGCACAGAGATTATCCAAGGACAGTATCTCCGTGTCAGAATCTGAATTTCACAAGTGGAAACATTTAGATGCAAAGAAGATCAGTGTGTAGATTTTTAAAGCACAAGCAAACTTTTAAACCCTCGTCCACAAGCGGACGTTCTGTAAAAAAAAAAAAAAATCCACCGTCCGGAACGGATACGAATTTTCAAATTGTAATGTTAAATTTAGGATATAAGACATGAGATTATATATATTCATATTGGATTATAAACTGAATAAAATACATTTGACAAAAACAAAGTGGAATAAATTGAGAACACATTCTACCAGTAATGACAATTACAATCAGCTTTGTAGACACATACTGTACTGGATGTCTTTGGAGAGTCAATGGAAGTCAATGGCGGATGAATAAAGCTGCGAGGTGCTGGTCTAGCACCCACTGCGGGATGAGTTAATATTGGGGTAAAGAAGAAGAGAAATGTGCGTGACACCGACCGCCTTCATGTCTCAACCAGGTTACACTGTCAGGAAACAGGAATGTTTTGTGCTACGAGGGCCGCAGCTAAAGAGGTTAAGAGTAACAGGATAACAGCAAACGGTGCTTCTGAGAATAGGTTTCTGAGCAGGACGACAGGCTACACAAGGACATTTTGCTGCGGACAGATACATTCCATCCTCTAGGGGATTTCTGATGTGGATCTATTTAGCTCCATGACAGCACACCCACTTTCCCTACTTTGGTTTGTTACAGCTGACAGCCAATGGGAGAATGAGGCAGGCCAGGAGGCTGACACCCCCACCGAGAGCATCCACAATGGCCCCAGAGACTCAGGATGCCACATGCCCCGTGACAGCGCCGATAACAGCAAAGACAACACAGATATGCACTTTCTATCTATTCATCCCCCAACAACATCAGCCACATGATAATATCGTGTATTTTCCAAATACTGTACACCATCTATAAAAAAAAAGTATTCCTTGTGTTACACAGAAGTGACTGTAACACTCACATTTCTATTGATGTACGGTAAACTGCCAAAGCCTTTAAATATGTTGGTCTGGATTGTAAGTAAACAAACCAAATGTTCATATACAGTAGGCCTAGCTGTACAGCACGCTGTTAATCTGTTTGAGATAATAAAAACGTATATTTCCTGGGTTTCATTTTTCCCACCATTGGCTTGTATTTCAACAGTTCAATTTGAAAGGACCGTGAAGGCCAGCCAGGTGAACAAAATAGTAATCTGATAAGAGCAACTTGAGAGCACTGAGGTTGATGACGGCTGGTGCTACAGCAGCCTACGGTGCAACCGTGTGGCAGTTTGCGGTGTCACAAATCACATAAACGAAACATAAAGAATATGTCAGGTTTACCTTTTTTGGCCATTGGATTATACCTCCAAAAAGTTTAATCTTACAGTTACACTACAGTATGAACGTCTGGCCCTAACACACATTAAAATCATTATCAAGCGTGGAGGAACCATTTTACATTTGCTGGGCACTCCATAAAACACTATGTAACGTTAGGCCTCTGTGTGCTAAACAACGACAAAACAATCCGCATTCATTCAGCTTCGAGGCCCCGTGTTAATGGCTTGCTAATTGATTTTCTTGATGGCAGGAAGAGCTATAAAGACTATGTAACGTTAGGCTACAGTAGGAATAATTTTAATATCCACACTATTCGCATGCATGTAATGACGGATAACTTACATATTTATCACTTTGTTAGAGATACAACACGGAAAGACGTCACAAAGAAATGCCACTTTTTGCGGAACAGTCTTACCAGTGGGAAACCGTAACATTGTAGCGCCCTCTACAGGATACTTTGAGTAATGCCATACACTCGCTCTGGTATTGTGAAATGTTTTATTTCTTATTTATTCACTGGAGAAAAGGCTTACATGACATTACATACTTATGCCTATTCTAAGTGTAACAAAGGCAATTTCCTATTGTGGAGATTACATTTTGTTCTTTACATCTGGCACAGCATAGATAAAAGCATTTTCTAAAAGGTAAAATAGAATTTGTAGTCAGAGTTGTCTGATCTTTACTGTACATTTCTATTTAACCCAATTCTAAATATATAAAAAAAAAGAAAAAAAAAAAAAAGAAAAAGGCAGCCATGTGAAATTTGGGGTAAACGTCCAGGAAAAATGAACCAATCATGACATTACAGAAATGAGGCAGATCAAAATGAATGGAGCATAGACCACAATATAATGACTGTCAAAATGCCCCAATACACTCAGCATGCCCATAAATCATGTAACGCACAAAAATATTAGGTTTTCATTCAGCATGATCGTCTGTCTTTCACATGCAATACAGGACTTCAGCAAAATCATACACACAATCGTATAATATCATTAACAATTAATAAATCCAAACCATGAAAATCCTCTTAGAGGGCAAATTAAAAATACATGTAAAACAATGTATATTTACAATAATTGAGCAGTACAAATCCCTTTCACTGGGTTACAAAACAGCTAAATAAATTATGTGGAAAAAATAAATCGTTACGACCGCCATTTAATGAAAGAGTGAAAGTTTTTAAAAGGTCACTCAAGCAGTTTGAAGAGGAATTCCTGTTTTTTTCCCCTTGCATTTGATAATAAAAAGGCCTTTTTAACCTGAGTGTCAGATTAAAGTGGAATGCAAGGCTTCATTCCATTCATTGCCTATATTTAGTGAACGGGTCCTTGTCCGAATTCATCCTCATCGTAAATTAAACAAAAACATTACGCAAAAGTAGTGGGTGACCATCCTGGAAAACACTGGAAAAAGCTGCACTTCCCTTATCCATCCAATAGAGATTTACCACAGATTCAACTTTGTATTCACGTCACGGTGCTGTTAGCATCTAGCAAAAAGCAGGAATCTACGATGAAAACAACATTCAAGTTCTAATGCAGAGTGACATTTACTCCCCACTCTGGTAATAGGATGTGATCAGCAACTGTTGTCATGGGAGTAGGTCGCGTAACCGTTGCCAGGGTACAGAGACAGCTCTTCTGTACCGTTCACCCCGTTGTTGATTTCTACAAACAAACAAACAAAGGGGGGGGGGGGGAGTAAATATTTATAGTCAACCAAGTTTACAACAACAACAAAAAAAATCGGTTGGCTTTTATTTGCAGTGTGGCACCTGAGAATATGAGCTTCTCCTTCATGATGTTGATGTCCCTGCTGGGCCTGCGCACAGCACTCAGCATTATCTGCTCGGGGTTATAGTTCTGCATGCCACTCATCTTCCACCTGGACCGGCGGGAGCACAGCATGTTACACACAGCGCGTCATACCAACAGCTACAGGCCTGTTGGCGTGTTACACACAGCGCGTCATACCAACAGCTACAGGCCTGTTGGCGTGTTACACACAGCGCGTCATACCAACAGCTAC
>JAODLI010054619.1:0-15978 GCA_027575585.1 Percopsis omiscomaycus | reverse complement strand
GGCAGGATAGCCTAGTGGTCTGGGTGTTGGACTCCCAGCCAGTAGGGGGCAGGATAGCCTAGTGGTCTGGGTGTTGGTCTCCCAGCCGGAAGGTAAGCGTCCTTGAGCAAGATGCCTAACCCCTACCTGCTCCGTGTAATCGCAGCATGTAATTGTAAGTCACTTTGGATAAAAGCGTCAGCTAAATGACCTCCATTGTAAAGCTAATATTTGCTCTCACGTCACATTTGTTAGTTCAGTGCTTCAAGTACCATGATATATCTATGTAGTGTAGCCTGGCTTCATACTTAGCCTATTTCTTGCCAAATATTTGGCACCTCTTCTGCTAACACGGGTGAGAGACGTTTTCTTTCCGGGAGTTTGCAAGGCCCACTCTTTGACGCAGAAACGTAAAAAAACAAAAATCACGAAAGAGCGGCATAGCAAACTGTCACACGGGCCAGATCTAATGACACATCTAAAACGTAGTAGTGGGTACCCTGAAACCCCTCCATTACAGCATATATGTCTAAGGGGAACATAACTTCTGTGTGTGCGTGTGTCAGTATGTACAATTGCAACACCCAGCCCTGTGGGAGAGGAGCGGTTGTGGCAGACCAATCCGTTGTGTGGGAGTTCTCTGCCTGGCGATGGAGGCGGCTAAGTGAATACTGGCCGGCGCACACAAACCTCCTTTAAAAGTACGCTTGATTCTTTTTCTTAACACACAAACCCAGGGGACACAGTGTGGTTAATAGAGTGGGTGTGTGTGTGTCTCCTCTCCTCCCCTTGTCGTCCCCCAGACTGGCTCTGAGAGCCCTCTGTAGCCTGCCAGCACAGCTGACCCGTGGTAAGGGGGAAATCAATAGTCAATTCCATTTTGCGAGCAGCATGTGACAGGTACTAGATAGGAGGGGATTGGGTGCATGTAAGGAGCACGGGCGCGAGTCGGAGCTTGTCTGATTCTCTCTCTCTCCTCCTCTCTCTCTCCTCTTTCTCTCCTTCTCTCTCTCTCCTCTTTCTCTCCTCTCTCTCTCTCTCTCTCTCTCTCTCTCCTTTCTCTCCTCTGTCTCTCTCCTCTCTCTCTCCTTTCTCTCCTCTGTCTCTCTCCTCTCTCTCTCCTTTCTCTCCTCTGTCTCTCTCTCATTCTCTCTCCTCTCTCTCTCTCCTTCTCTCCTTGTCTCTCTCCTCTCTCTCTCTCCTTCTCTCTCTCTTCTCTCTCCTTCTTTCTCTCCTTCTTTCTCTCCTCTCTCTCCTCTCTCTCTCCTCTCTCCCTCCTTCTCTTTCTCTCCTCTCTCCTTCCTTCTCTTTCTCTCCTCTCTCTCTCTCTCATTTTCTCTCATTCTCTCCCTCCTTCTCTCTCTCCTCTCTCCCTCTTTCTCTTTCTCTTCTCTCTCTCTCCTTCTATCCCTCTTTCTCTCTCCTCTCTCTCTCCTTCTCTCCTCTATCTCCTCTTTCTCTCCCTCTCTCTCTCTCTCTCTCTCTCCCCCCCCTCATGGAGCAAGGAGTACATGAAGCAACAGCCCTGTTTCCCAACACCAGCGTTCCCAGAAAGAGGCTGTGCGCTATGGGCAACGATTGAGCGTGAATATTGAATATGATAGAATATGCATACGTTGTCTCTAGTTAAATTTGTGCACAGCGATTTTTGCCGCTGACAGAATAAAGCAAATGGCATAATGGTGACATACAATGCAAACCAAATAAAATTGTACATGAAATAATTTATGCAGTGCTTCATACAACCATCTCGATTGTATTGAATTGACTGACACATATTTGTTATGGGCAAAAGACTGCATGTTCTTGAGTTTGACATGGAAATGTTCTGATGTTCTTTAGATTTGTTTGCCTTTGAATGAATTGGGACGGGCCTTTTTTAGATCTAAAGATAAGAGGTTATGATTAGCACATGATGTGATCACAATGGTTGTGATTGCAGTGGTTCATTTGCCCGTTTCTGAAAAGATGCTAATGCTATAAATGGCTCCATGAGAACGGATAGTTAAGAGATTGTATTCCCTTCTGTGTCTAATTTAGCGTCAGTCTCATCACTAATGTTTTAAGAATCTAAAGGAGACCGCATTCTATTAAGTACAGTACAAGAAGCGTAATCCAACCTCGCGAAGCTTCATCAGTTTAAGTTTGCTTCGGGGCCCTAAGCTAATTTTTCTGCTCACTGAAATGTAGCGTGTAATACCCAGCAGACGATGAACACTTCTTCATTACTTCTGATTAGGGATAAAAAGATCAAGCAAAATATGTCAGCGGTGTGATAATCAGTTCATATATTTTTAATTAGTGTCTCCTTCTCTTTCTGCCATTGATTCCCATTCAGTGACTTGGGGAGACATGCGTTTCATTCTTCCCAAAGCTGCCTTTGATGAACAGTTAGGTTGCATGATGGGGGGTGTGGGGGTGCTGTACGATTAAAAGTTGAATAAGTGAAATCACTCAGTCGCCTTCTGAAACAAGAATCATTTTACAGTTTATTAAGCTAATAAACTGGATGTGGCAAGTCGCTTTGAGCGCCTTTGGCCGGGGGTGAGCAAGGCACAGTTTACAATCCCACCCCTTTTATTAGGTAGCTCTATCACCATGGCAACAAAAGGTTGGATTAACTGCTGGCGGAGACTGAGGGATACAGACCTATACATAGAGGCTCGCTCAATCAGCAGAGGTCACGCCGTATCAGGCGTTTTACATTCCTCACGAGGGCTCGCGGGAGTTATCCTGTAGTAAATTGATAGCCAATGTATTAATACCTTGTAGAGGGAGACCCTCAGATTACAGTGAAATACCTACTTATACTGGCAAAGGTCAAGCAGTAAGCACTCGGCAATCCATAGCCTTACACGTAATCAGTTTGGAAAAGGGCTGGGGTGGGGAACGCGCTTTAGAGAAGTTTGTGGCCACGCGTTAACGAATATCACAAACGAGTATTAATACCGATACTAATGAACAAATACCGTTTGGCTCTTCAGAGCAGATTAAAGGTGGACTCCTTGAGTGTGTTATAGCACCAGCAGAACCCTACGTTTCTGCCCTAGCTCACTGTTGGTGTTTGAAGCTTGTGGGCGGCTATTGGGGGAGGGGTAGAGAACAGTGTGAGCCTGTATGAGCTGGGAGGAGTAGAGAGGAATGTCAGATCCAGGAGGGGCATGGACTCTGAGTTTCAAAACAAGACTCCCAAGTATTTTGGAGCGCTGGTTCAAACCACACGACACAAATCGTAGAGTACCTTTAACTCAGACTGTGAAGCCTTGTAGACGTGTAGACTTGATGTATATTTCTAACACTGTATAAACATATGCAACCAAATCAAAACAAAATGATTCTCTAGCTGAATGAGTACAAAATCTTCCTAATTCCTAATTCGAGGAAAATATGAAAAACTTTTGTGGATATTTTGATCCGGACAACCTGTTTGTAAAAGAGAGAGCAATCTCATGGTGGATGTAATAATTGACTTACTGGATTGTTTTAACATCTTCAGTTATTCCATTGTTATTGAGAGTTCCCCAAACCGAAGACCGGGGCCCCATGACTGACATGTCTTCCTCTGTAAGAAGTGAGGTTTCACAAATTGAAAACAAGGATGTTATTGCTGCCCCCGCTGTTTGGCTGTTTGGCAACGCACAAGTGTCCTTCAATCTGGGCGCCATTCAGCTGCCCTGTTTCATCTGATTGTATCAGTGCTGATGAAAGGCTCTCCTGGTACACAGTCTACTGCAGCCACGGTGAGTTTCACACTGCTCCGATCGCGCTTGTTTATCGTTGGATTACGGCAATCACTGTTCCTTTCATTTGATTGGCCCTGCCACTTGTGCCGGGTGGAAAAATAAAGCCGTGGCTTTGTAGCATACAGGTTCAGGCTGCAGAGTTGTATCACATTTATGGATGCTCCCATTATAACAGTTGTTTCACAGTTTAACAGTTGTTGTTGTTGTTTGTAATTCTGTATTATGTCAGTGACAATATTATGCAATGTGCCATTACTTTGTGTGTATGTATGTGTCACAAATCACTTGCCTTGCCAAGTTCCTTGTGCGTTCTTCTTCACTTGGGAGTATTGCTAAGATGAAGTTATATTTTGAGCACAACAATCATTTTACAGCGTAGAGGAACTGTTTTTCCCCAAACAGTGGTTTCGATTATCTTGTGATTAAAATCACACACTTCAAAAGACGAAGTGAAACTCTGTTTTCCTTATTTTATGTTGTATGGATTTTTAAGACAGCTGATACAAAGGGCGCTCTGTGCTTTGTGGAAATAAAAAATATTACTTAAATATGATTTTTTTATTTATTTTTAACCTTTTACTAAATCATAATGTGTGAAAAATAAGGTCAAAAAGGGGAACTGGAGGCAGGTTTATCTTTGTACACCCCCTCAAGGATATTGCCAAATCATTAACTTGTTTTGTAATCTCTAACCCCAAGAATAGGAAACACATGGTCGGTATATAAAAAAAAAAGCATTTCCAGCTAAAGTTAAATGAAGTGAAGAAGATATTGCACATATGTACATTTAGGAGGACATTATAAGTAATTGTTAAAAACAACAAAGACAAAAGAATAAGCCACTCTCGGGAGAAAAAAAAAGAATAGGCAAAGTCAGTTAAGCAAACCATATGAATCATGAAGGATTCAGGTTTTCAAACATATTTTATGCTTCATATACTAACCATGTTTGTTAACACAATTTCAAATTTAATAGCACACATACACAGTCTCTGTCTATCTCTCCTCTGCTTTCATAGGAGCCATAGGCAATTAGCCATTAGCACTGGCTTGAAATGGTGAAAAGAAAAGCAGAGAAGAATGAAGGCTTTTATGGTGAGAGCTGATAAGAAAAGTAGAGACAGGCCCTGCTATCTCATTACTGCTCTCTCCGATTTAACCAAATAGCAGATTGGGGTGGTTTTACGAGGATTCTGTTTGTATTTCCTTAAAATGATAAAGCAATCCTGAAAATGAACCTTATAGCCTATACTGAAAATGTTACTAAAAACCCATAGGGTGGGACATCAAAAAAGATAGTGCCAGTATATTGAAATCTTTGCATTAAAAGGGGATATAGTAATTGAGGAAATATCATGTTCCAGACATCATAACACTGCTCACCAGAGGGTCTGTTGTCAGGCGTCCTACGAGGCAAGGATGTTTCCCAACTCTGTGGTCTCAGCTTGTGTGCGTGTGTGCACGTTTGTACACACAGGGCAAAGCGTTACCCAACCAGCGTTATTACTTCCAGTAGCTAAACTGGTGATAGTAACTGTCTTGTCACCCACGCAGCACAGAGAAACACAGGAATACTTTCGAGGTTGGCCATCTTGTTAGCGGAGCGAAAATAAAATAACAATTTCCCCGACTGTGGAATGTGAGTATTACATTGACTGACTGATACATATTTCTAATTGATACATGTAAAGAGGCATCCAGTTTATAAAACTCCATAATACGCCATTCATATCAGCTTAGTAGTTAGACTGTATCTTCTGGTCAACATGCACTCCAAGGGGTTCATGACCTGCAAGACACAGGCAGGGACGGATGAAATCTGGCAGTTTCCAATCCTCTCCACCTCTAAATGAAGGACGTGTGTGAGTGTTAACAGGTGAGGGGTGGAATCTGTCTGAGAATGAACATTTTAAAGAGCATTTGCTTGGACGGTGTTGTGTTTGCTCTATGATATATGTAATAGGCTGTCAAAAATGCCGATTTGTCTCTGTGTCTCATGAGTTTGTTCTACGTATTCTTGCGAAACACGTTACAAACGGAATTTCAGGGTTTCCGTTGCTTAGCTTTTCGACAGCAGCCCAAACCTCCGTCAGTCATGGGCTCCTTTTTAAATTGAAATATTATGCAATATAGAGGTCTCACCGGTGTTTACGTCAAGCTGCCATGGCCAGCGCTTGAAACATCAGGTTTATGATGGCTTTTGAATAGACAAACATCGCTTTCAATCTCGCACAATGCAGCCTGTAATTCAGCTTGACTGTTGGTATTTCCTCCTCTCTGAATAACCGATAATAATTTCTTTTGACTTCCCAGCAGGTTTTTACCATCATGCCATCCATGTGGGTATCAAGGGTTGTTGTGTTGCTGGCATTTATTCATGGAGTACGAAATGGTGAGTGCTAGCCTTCACAAGGAAATGAATAAAACCTACTACTACTATACTTTCCGTTCGTTTGCCTTACCAGTAGGAAATAGCATATATATGAGATAAGATAACTACACCACACAGCAAAACCTCAGAATTCGAATAGAATTACAGTTACAGCATTTAGCAGACACTTTTATCCAAAGCGACTTACAATTACAATGTTATATTACATGGAGCAGGTAGGGGTTAGGCATCTTGCTCAAGGATGCTTACAGGTGGGGCTTGAACCCACGACATTGCGGCTGGGAGTCCAACACCCAGACCACTAGACTATCCTGCCCCTAATATAGAGCAGAACAAACATGGGGGAAGATAATCTAGAGTGGTTGACTCCTACCGGAAAGGTTGTGGGTTCGATACCCAACAAACCCGGCCTACCTGTAAGAATCCTTGAGCAAGATCCCTACCTGCTCCTTGTAGTAGGCCTACTTGTAATGCTTGTAACTGTACTCACTGGAAGTCGCTTTGGATAAAGGCGTCTGCTGTTGTTATTTTTTTAGGACGTAACAGTAATTAATTATTATCACAGCTTAAATAATCACACCTAAAACTACTGTAGTTCTGAGCTAATGTCACCGGAAGCTATTATCAAAGGTGTTCCCCTGCAAACGGCTATAGCCTACGTCTAACCATGTTGTATGTTGCTTATTGTTGCTAGAGGATGAGCCGTGCGCGACAGTCCGGGCCTCCAGCTCAGTCGTGGTCCTGGGCTCATCCGTGACCGCGACCTGCGTCGTCAGGGGCGACTGCCCTCTGGTCACAGGAGGAGACTTCCGCATAGAGTGGCAGCTCGGCCGGCGGGCGCTCCCCGGCGGCGTGGTGACCGATGGCGGCGGCGGATCTCGAGTTTCCACGGTTGCGGTGACGAGCTTCAACGAGACCAGAGCCTTCCTGACCTGCTGTGTTCGCGGCGATCCCTGTCTAGTGGTGGGGGGCGTGGCGATCTCTGCTGGATGTGAGAATGCTCTTTTTTTTGTCGGTGTGCAGCTAATAACCCTACACAGACATTACACACAGAAGATAGATGTATGCGTAGGCCAAGTACATTCATTTATGTGTTTGTTTATTCACTTAGAAATGCTAACTTTTGATTGGTGTTCAAACTCACCCCCCTGAAAGTCACCGAAACATGTTTAAACTCATACTTCAAAATCGCATGTATCCCCAGTGTTTACTTGTTTTTACAAAGGGAGAATATGGAAATGATATATTATTATATCTGAAATGATTTGATCTGAAATTATATCTATAAATGCCAGTATTTATAACAGAGCTCTTCACAAGAGCAGCGTCACAATAGAACTGACAGTAAACGTGGCACCTATAATTTGAAGCACCAATCAGAACCAATTTATACCTGCCTCTTGGCTTTGATGGGTGTATTTGACAGACATATTTATGTCTAAAACCTGAATCTACCAAAGATCCTCCACCGGCTCCGCAGAACCTGAGCTGTCAGACAAACATCAGCATCCATAGTATTCTGTCTTGTAGCTGGGATCCTGGGCTGGAGGAGACCCACCTCCCAACCAAATACACCCTCCATACACACATATGGTGAGATGTTTACAGTCAATGCTTATATCTAACAGAAAATCCTTTGGAGATCCTTCTCACATGTTTCCACTGTCAAAATTAATAATGGTAATTTAATTGTTTTGTCATCGTCAGGGATATGGATAAAAGCCACTCGTACGAGCTACCGCAGGGTGCACATCACGTCAACATTCCCCGCTCTGACTTTGTCTGGTACTCGTGGATGGAAATACACGTGAAGGCAGTAAATGCCCTGGGCGAAGGTTCCTCAATGCCAATCACTTTGGAACCGCTTAGGTCAGGTAGGGATTGATGCATTCACAGACACCCTTAGAGGTGGAAAACGACAAACGGGACCTGTTCAATTGTTTTGGCACACCATTTTACACACGCACACACGCACACACGCACGCACACACACACACACACACACACACACACACACACACACACACAGTACAATAAGACATTTAGGATTACAATTTAGGCTTACAGCATAACCCAGGATAGTCTAGTGGTCTGGGTGTTTGACTGCCAGCCGGAAGGTCATGGGTTCAAGTCCCAGGGTAGTCCTACCTGTCCTATCTTGTAATACTAGTTGTACCTATTTGAAGTCGCTTTTTAATAAAAGCATCTGCTAAAATTTCACATTGTAATTCAGAAATATGGAGTTCTGTAGGGTATATACATAAAACACGAGCTCTAAATATGTCTTTTTACATCTCTTTTATAACAGCCAAGTTTGACCCTCCGAATATTGTAAAGATTGAAACTCAGTCGAACAGGTTTGGCTGCCTGTTGCTGAGTTGGGACTTAGTGCCACACCAGACCTGGGTGAACGACGGAAACCTAAACTTTGAAGTACGACTCAGAGCTAATCACCAACCAGTGAGTGCCACACTAGTTCCCCTTGCTCTGCCCAATAGCCTCATGGCCGTGTTGAGCCGCCATAGTACTGTACTGTTTATCTGCTCTTGTCTGCATAGCTCCTGGTTACCCCTGTTGCGTCAAACGGACCTTCAGAAGTGTGTCGTCTGCTCCATGGAACGGAGTATCGTGCCCAGATTAGAGTTAGATACATACAGAGTCCCTGGAGTGAGTGGAGCAGCTTTCACGCGGGGGTTACCTTGGAAAAAGGTATGGATCTATTTTATCTATTTAATACATGCAAATGTCCCATTCCACTTGGGCTATCAATCTCCTATGTAGCACCGATTGAACTGTATTGTTGAACTATTGACTTTTGCTGCGCTCTCTGGCAGTGAATCTAGGCCTGTCTTGTACTTTTACTGTTCCACTGCAGGCTTTTGATGAGCTGTGAATCTGACAGCCCTCTCTTACTTCCCAGCCCCTACTGGACACCTAGACTCCTGGCTGAAGGTGTCTGGAGAGCAGAAGCAAAACCTTCTCAACGCACACTTGTTTTGGAAGGTACACACGCCACACAAAAAGCCTGACACCTGTCAGAACCTGGCAAATACTGCGTGCTGCTGCTATCGCTGCTGCTATTGCGGCTGTGAAGTTGGATGCGTGCGAGGCCTGCCCTCAAAATAGTCTCACTTTTTCTGTTGTAGCCTTCCAAACAATTCCACGCCAACGGTAAAAATGTGTCCTACATTGTCTTACTCCAACGACTGCCAGGTGAAATGAGACAGGTGTGCTCTACATTGGGGCATAACTGTGCTTTCCAGCTTCCCAGAGGAACAAGGAAAGTGTTTCTTTGTGCTTTGAATGCAGCAGGAAAATCTTGCCAAACTGAAGTTCCTTTATTGCAACACAAAGGTAAAGCCTTATGAAATCCTTAATTACGGCTGAGTTGGCTCTGGAGTGCCTCGGAGAGCTTACAGTATGGTGCCATGTAAACACAATGAATGTGAATGTGTTTTGTGTTTCCAGCTCGGTCTGTGCTAGCAGACGTTACAGTCGTTCCTCATGATGACAGCTCTCTGCTGGTCCGGTGGACGTGCAAGGTTCTCTCTGGCGTCACCGGCTATGTGGTGGAGTGGAAGCCTTTGTTGAGAAAAGACCCCTCTCTCATCCTTTTTGATTTGGTTAGCAGAAACCAGTCAAGCCTTTTGTTAACAGGTATGCTACAGCAGTGGTTTACACATCCCAAAACACGACCATGGCCCGCTTTGTTACAATTAGGTCATTTAGCAGACGCTTTTATCCAAATACAATTACCTGCTGCTATTACATGGAGCAGATAAGGGCATCTTGCCCAAGGCTCAAGGCTCAAGGATGCTTAAAGGTAGGCCAACGACCTTCAGGCTGGGAGTCCAACACCTAGACCACTAGACTATCCTGCCCCCTACTGGCTGGGAGCCCAACACCTAGACCACTAGACTATCCTGCCCCCTACTGGCTGGGAGCCCAACACCTAGACCACTAGATTATCCTGCCCCATTTTTTTATTAAAAATGGCTCCATTGTTTGTTTGCTTTTTTTTCGTCTTGTAGTCTTTTATTTCTGCTCTAGGCTTCTGGTTATAGCAGTGCTAGGAGACTGCTGGTGTTTTGTCAGTGTCCACCTTGTTACGTGATTTTGAGCCCAGAATGACTCTAATGACTCCCTCTTGTCAAAAGGTAGTTTTGAGCCCTACAAGCCCTACGAGATAGCCGTGTATCCTAAGTATAAGGATGGGATTGGCCTTCCTCAGATGGTTATGGCCTACTCTAAACAAAAGGGTAAGTCACTGAGAGGTGTGGAATGTGTGTTGTCTCCCCCTTTTTTAAAGAACAAGCTAAGAATGAGCTTTCCACATGTTGGTATGGCTCACCCGATCCAGCTGAATAGTTATACAACAATGCCCTCTTGTGGATATGGATATAAAAACATTTCTTGTTGGCAATGGACATTTTAAATGTAGTCTAAAATGTTAATGTTTGCATCTTTTTACATTAGTAATTATTTTTTTTGCAGCCCCATTCATTGTGCCAGAAATACGAGTTAAGGATACATGGCATTCCCATATTGAGCTTACCTGGGATGAAATTCCAGTAGACCGCAGGAATGGAATTATCCAATGCTACAGGCTCTTCTACTGGGATAAACTGGAAGACATTAAAGGTAGTAAAAAGCCCTCGTTTTGGCTCTGTTTGAAGGCTGTGTTTGGGTTGTGCCTGAAGCTGATGTGTGTCTTTCTTTGTCAGTTGTAAATGCTAATGTGGAAACGAGGGTAGTCCTGAAAGATCTCAACAGCGTGTCTGTGTACCAAGCTTTCATTGAGGCTAGCACTGCTGGTGGGAGTCTGAATGGGTCCACATTTAATTTCACACCCGAGCCCTTTGGTTAGTATCAGTATATTAAATAATAACACACAACAGCTACAAGTCCAACTAGACTAGTCCAGCAATTCATCTTTTTTCTCCTTAGATGCGGTCACTGTCGCGCTGATTTTAATCCCTGCTGCCATCGGGCTGTCCTGGATGGTTGTTATGGGTTTTATGATGTGTACCTGTTTCTCACATCACAAACGGTGAGGACTTGTCGTTTACATTTACATTTAAAGCATTTAGCAGACGCTAAAGTACATGCGTCAATAGCTGAATAGTTAATACATCACTCATTGTAAACGCATTCTGTTGGAATAATGACATTAGCAGTCATCAGGGCTAACTCAGCTATACATGTCGCGACATCCAATACATATCAGCGTACCTACCGCTCGGTCCTAAAAAAGACTGAGAAGGAAGAACAGCTTATATAGAAGCTACTAATTGCTACTAATTGTACTAATTGTAAGTTGCTTTGGATAAAAGAGTCTGCTAAATGCTGTAAACGTAAATGTAGAAGAGCTTAAACCTTCCAATAGTAATATTAATAATAGACGCTAATGTTACAGTGCCTTACACTGTTCTGTCTCTACAGGCTGAAGGTGTGTTTCTGTCCCGTGATCCCCGATCCAGCCAACAGCAGCATCAAGACCTGGACATCAGAGACTATTCCTGTAGAGTATTCCTTGAGAGCCATAGAACCTCCCATGCAAAAAGCCTATAGATTACATGTGACCAAGTATGTTCTGCTGCCTGTTAGTTAATGACGGTGACATTTATTTTTCAGGATGTCCCTCACTTCACTAGCCTCCAGGAGCCCAGTCCGGTGTACCTATCCAAGCTTAGCCTCATGGACCTGTCCGTGAAGCAGAAGGGGCAAGATAAGCTCTGGTCACTCAGCAGTATAGACACCGACACAAGTGACCTGGGAGAATCCATTTGCGGCTCGCCCGTCACCCCCGGGTGCTCCGGAAGCCGGTCCGAATCGGTCTCATACGCGACTGTGGTCTTCTCCAACCCGTACGCCAGCCAGTCCGCCCACCAGCCACCTTCATACTTGCGCTCAGATTCCACACAGCCCCTCTTGGAGGCAGAGGAATCGTTCAGCCCGACGAGCTACCAGAATATTCCTGCTGAAGGCGCGGTGCCGAGGGAGCAGTTTTTCTTCGGCGAGTGCCAGGACAGCAGGCCGGGAGAAGGGGCCGTTTCCGGCACACTTTTGGATGACTTCCCTTTGCTTCAAGCGTTAGCCATGAACGATGCGCAAAGTGAAGTTTAAAGGTGCACTCCTCGATGTTTGTCTGGATTTGCCCTTGGGTGGGTGAAACCAGCGTTTAAAAATAAATAAATAAATCTGTTTCTCCTCTCTGCACCTCCCCCCCTAGCCCCTATGCTCACCACTCTCTACACCTCCCCCTAGCCCCTATGCTCACCACTCTCTACACCTCCCCCTACAGCCGTGCACAGTTTGGAGAAATCTGGTGGTTCTGGGGGGGGGGGGGTGCCGCCGGACGATGAAGCCGCCGGCGCCAAGGAGTGGACCTGTACTGTACATGGCAAAATGCGATGCTTTGTTTCAACACATGTTCAAGGCATGCGGTTCATGAACACGAGACAGTTGAATCCAGCTGTTACATATCAGCAGGTCAACAGCTGAGAATCTGATCTGCATTCATGCCCAATGAGAGGATTTACTCGTCTTTATAATCGCCCCTATGTAAATAAAAAATGTCACAATACCGGGTGTTTTTATTGACTCCAAGTACCCACAGTGTTCTTTTTAGTCTCATCGGAAGAATCCAGAGTCACAGAAGCTTCAGACTTTAGTTTCAGATCAAATCATCAAATTTATGCTGCAGATATTGTAGGAAAAAAATCACCTTATATTATTTGCCTATTCAGTATTGAACCAGAAAGTTGTGCATGTGCATTAAAGACACAACTTTTGTAGAAAATAAAGACTAACAAATCCATTATTCATTAAAAACCGCCACTCTAGCTAATTCTATTGATACTGCAAATTACGCAGTTGTAGCTATATACAACTGCGTAATTTGCAGTATCAATAGAATAAACGCGACTGTTCCTTTCATCCGTTTATGTATTTCTACACCCTCTGAGTACATCTATCCATTCACACGGGAAACGTTTTTATTTCTTATTTAAATTCGTGCTTGTGCTTTTCAAGCCCCCGTGATCGTCAAGCCTGCCTCTCTTTCCGGGTACGGTGGCCGCCGACTTCTGTAGGGCAAAACGCCTTTTTCCCATTGCGTGTCTGCTGTTGAGTCTGCGTTTGTCACTCGACCAATAGCCTAAACGCATTAATTCCTTCTTCTAATGACGTAATTTTGAGACGTTATTTTCTCTATTGTGTGACATTTCATGATAAAAGCACACACATGCACATTTCATGAGAAATGCATGCAAAGTATAAAGTACCTTTACAAATTACAAACGATGTAACAAATAGACATACATTTTTAGTTACAAATCATAGCACATTTATATAAATGCCAATTTACAAGTCACGAGGAAGGGGGATTATGTTCTTGTGGATAGCAAATAGACTGTATAAATAAACACAGCAAAACACATGTAGATCGTGTAATATTTCATTGGATCATGGTACTACTTGCATTTACAAATCACTTAAGAGACTGTTTTCTCTCCATCGTCCTGGGGCACAGGAATAATTAAAAGATGTTTTGGGGTGGGATTTTAGGCCTTTATTGTAGGCTACAGTTGAGAGAGGTGGGTATTCAATTCAGCCGTTATTAACGTTATTAACTGAATTCACTGCAGAAACCAACATGCGAATCCCTCAGCTTTTCTCTTCTGCCATCTCCAAATTAGCCTGTGCGGGTAAAATACTAATACAGTTGTATTTATATTTTAATGTTTTTAATTTTACTTATTTGTGCAATAACGTCATACGTTCGCCGCACTAAAATGAGACTACCTGCTGCTTCTGCCGCGTCATTGTTTAAATAGATCCAATAACGACGTCTGACCTAAAAATCCTCGATCAAATCTTCATCCCGCCACCTACTGGACCGAAGGCTGTACTACGTTGGTAGTTCGCTTATTGTCACGGTGCTCCATTGGCCCCTTGTGGGTGCTCGTTGCGCCCCTTGGTCTACAGGCCGCCGCCGGAAACTTCTCGAACATTTTTAACGGTTTGGGTATTGGAAGTTTGTTTTACATTCATAGGGTTGTTTTGTTAAAAATAGTGTTTCCTTTGGAGTTGTATTGTCCAGTTTCAAAAATTCTTAGATATAGGCTACATATCCAGATGGATATATATTGCAGGGTTGTCATGGGTGTTTTCCCCATTTACCAAAGATGGTTATGTTTATTATTACTTTTAAAACTAAAAATGACCCATTTGTTCAACTCTCCCATCTCACCTCAAATAGTGATCTTTAATTCCTTGTGTTATTAATTCCATTTGGTAGGCTATACCTGTAACGGTGCGTGTTTGGGGAGCGAGAGCTGTTAGGGTATAGCTAGTGGACACAGGAGAGAGGAAACCGTGTTGACAAGGTTCACATTAAAAGGGTTATTGAGCCTAGGCTAATGTTAGCTTGGATGGATAAACAGGAATAGGGCGCTAGGATGGCTGACATGGATAATGATTTTACAATAGGACTAGGGTGTAAAGCATGGAGCGGAAAGCGTAGTTTAGGGTGAGGGTGTGCGTTTTTTTTCTGTTTGTTGTAGGGAATTAGATTATTGTCTGATTCACACTCCGGAGCAAGAGGTGGCGGTAATGCACAATTAAACTGGATGCAAACAGCCGTAAACCAGAAGAAGAAGAAGCTGAGGATCAGGATTTCAAATCCTGATCGATCTACCCTTGCCCTCTATCTCGATTAGCTAGGCCTAGTCACAATGGCGAATCGCATGTAGGCTGTTGTTTGATTTCATATTTTTATCAACTTAAATATTATTTCGCCCCTGTCTGATCGACCATGTTCACAAGCATGGCCCTACGAGTTGTTCTCAAATCATCATCTTGTATTTTGCGCGATAGTGTCGGTTTGTCAAAGCTAACAGGGACATGTTCTACTCTCACGGCGCAACACTGGGCATGCACCTCCGCTTTATCACGCAGGCCTCGAAACCTCTATGGTGAGTCTGAACACGCCATGCCACCAAGCATTGGTTCTGAAAACAACGGAGTTAGTAAGGTCGACAGTTAAGGCAATGGTGGTGTTGTAACATGGCTAGTCGGGTGTACAACAGGGGCGTAAAGCTCAGTCTGTTAAACTAGGCTTAATTCTACAAAGGAGAACGTATAGTTTACTGGATTAAACAACTAACCAGTGTTTTTTTGTTTCAATAGTGTATAATACAATTATCCACCCTTGGTCGGTTCATAAACTGTAATAGTACAGTACAGTAGTACAGTATCAGATGCCGTGTTATATTGTGTTATGACAGTTGATGGCTGCAGGTTCTGTTTTCCTCCACAAATTGAACTCTCTCTCTCTCTCTCTCTATCATTACCCTTTTTATTGTATCTTGAACAAATTCATAGACGATATTCATAAATGTATATTTTCTGTGCCAACCATACGGTATAGTGGTTAAATCGAATAAAATGTGTTTTTATTTCCTCAGGGGCAGGGAGTCCTGCTGCTCCCCCGGTAGTGCGACATTATGCCCGGGCCACACGGAAAAAGAAACCAGGTCTGCTGTTGACTAGTGAAGTGTAGTTTTATACAGGTAAACAAACCGCATTTGAACACCAGTCGCTTCATATCTTAACGTGTTATCCCCAGTGTTGGAGAGCCAACTCAGTGACCTCTCTCCAACAATGTTGAAGATGGATTATGCCGCGGTTCCCCTGGCTCAAACGTACGTCTTAGTGTAGATCTCATTCAACGTTCATATATATATAGCAAGCTTAAACTACACTGCCGACCTGATACGGATGTTTTTGTGTGAATAGGGTTGATGACGTCGTCAAAAAACTGATTACATTGGAATTGGCAAGCCATGTAAGTACAAGCCC
>JAODLI010054599.1:0-15978 GCA_027575585.1 Percopsis omiscomaycus | reverse complement strand
AGATTTCTAAATTATTCCATTCCTTTTTTACTCACAATTTGTACAGTGTCCCAACTTTTTTGGAATCGGGTTTGTATTTTCTGTGGATGGATACGTTAAAGGGACAATTCTTGGCTATATTATGGGACTGCCAGTACCACAAATATTTGCCCTAGCTCACTGAAACCAGTCCATTCTTTGTTTGGACTGCAGTATAGGGCCTATGTACACCGGCGGCGCCAGGGGGGGTCTTGGGGGGTCTCAAGACCCTCCCAAAAAACGCCTTGACCCCCCATTTGACCCCCCCACCCCCTTTCTGATTAAAATATCCGGGATAAAGATTTGAAAATGTTTGTCTTCAAACTACGCAGAAGAATAATAATAAATAATTTATTCGACATGTAAAAAAATATAAACATAAGAATCACTGCGACGCCCCATGAACGTCGCTGCGCCTTGCGTCATTGCGTTAATTAAAAACAAAGTAGTAGCAGTAATATGCAGTTATTTGCCGTGTCCCCTGTATTTTTTGATGGTTTTCATGAGACGCCCCTTGAAATGACCAGGACCCCTCATTGCCCCCCCAATCAAAATTTTCTGGAGCCACTACTGGTCTGAACAACACCTCCCGACATTCCCTCCCATACAGACAGGGCTAAACCAGGCCCACACCTCCACAACTTTAAATAATAAATGTAGAGTGGGGTCCAAAATTCAGTTTCAGGAGTCCACTGTGTTTTCACCTCTCACCATAAACAATAAATAAAAATCTCTGGATTTAGTTTGAACATTATGTACTTTAATTTTGAGGAAATTAAATGAAACAATTTACTTAAATAGGTCATTTAGCAGATTTATTTTTCTGATGATTTATCCATGTCATTTTTACATAATATGAAATTGATCCCTAATCAATTTGTAATTACTTTTTTTTATGTAAAACAAACAAACAAATAATAGAAGATGATATTTGTGCATATTTATCATTGAGTTATGATATTATATGGAAAGTTGACTTTTGTTCTGGTGTTTGGTGCATGATGGTTACTCCAATCTCAGCATATCAGCGCTACATGATATCTGTTAGCTGTCTGAGAAAAGCACTTTGATACATAGTTCAATAAGAAACGAATAGCTCTGCATGAATACCTGTGATATGTATTCCCTACCGTTCAGTCTATTTCAGATACATTATGCGCTTTGCTTCACTCTTTTCATGCCAAAAAGTACGTTTCGTGGCGGTGGTGTTCTCTAAGAAATGAAATAGAATGACATTTTATGTGGCCAGCCAGTACTCTTGTATTTCGATATCTTAAGTGATTCGTTGTATGAATGTTTTATGGGAAGAAAATGCAACCTGTCAGATGTAGTCTATTCATGTGATGTTAGTGAATCCTTAGCCTACTATCCACTGAGCTATGACAAAAAATAAACTTTTTATATGATTATGATTCTGATAGAATTTCCTAATGGCAATTTAAATCATCTTTTTTAAGTGCAGACATTTTCTACAAGTCTACAAGTGAATTTTAATCTACATGTCATACCATGTACAAACTAACAGGATAGGTTCACTTATTTGCAACCCAGACCTAAACTTAGACTTAAAGCTTTAGTGTCAGATTTGTTTTAGCAAAAATAAATAGTCACAAACCAGTGTTTCTATCAGGTTTTATTGCATAACTTCTCTTTACCGGAAACTGGACGTTGCAAATATGAAGTAGGCTACTCTAGTAGCCTACTCTAGCTGAAGCTAGCAATCTGTTTGTTTTCACCTGATGAAGACACACATGACTATCCTGTTATTGTCCCAATTCAAGGCAAGGCAATTCATCATGTTTTTTAAAGAGGTTAAACGGTTGCCCATTGAACTGCATTATAAGCCCTGTGAGAAGCATCAACAGTGTGGTACATTTCTCAATACGGACGTTTCTCAATACTAAAGCTCTCAGTCAGGTTGCACCATTACAAACTTTGGACATTTTAATAAGATCTGAGTTGGAAAAAAGTGAACTTATCCTTCAAGAGTAAGAGAGTAGTGTTCAACAGTAAGGTACAGTACATTCTTGTCTGTTACATTAGGCCTTGTATAACAACCTGAAGTGTTTTCAGGTTGGAGTGGATGGAGTGAGTGATGCTAATCGGTGGTATGATACACAGACATGTACTGAGCAGAAGACTATTCACTGAGGGAGCTTTTCCAGTAGATCTAGTAATGAAACCATAAATCATGGCATTGTTGGACATCCTCCCAGCTTCTGATATTTCCCAAGATACTTTCTCTACGACCATTTTCAGTCTGCTTACACTGTTAAATAGATTTACCAAGGAAGATAAAGTGAAATGTGGCGTTCTTTTAGTAGTTCTAACCCCCCAATATGAACCGAGGAGAAGAGAGAGCAGCTCTCTCGATGATTTTAAGCTTTATTAGGATTATTTTGGTATATTTTAAAGCTAATAGTGGTAGCATTATTTAAAAAAAAAAAACAGTCCCCCACTGACAGGGGGGAGAGGTATTTAAAAGCATATACAGTAAATGTGCTTTGCCGTTGCAGCATATTATTTTTAAGTGCCACTGCAGTTGGTCCCTTTGTACTCCCAGATTTTCCCCACTCTGGTTTTGTGTTGCGCAGCGGACACGCCACTTTTCTATCCTCCTAATACCAGCAATCTCCCCTAATGAGAGCAAACATGACACCTCGCTTTCCCTCAGGTGCAAATAAGGTGGGAACTAGCGAACCATTACTCTGCATGGAGAAAATTATTATATCCGTTTTCGCAGTTACAAAGACACTATTGCAGCTCCTTTACATAACAGAGGGCCTGTGCTGGCGAGGGCCATTTCATATGAAGGGGCTGGTGGGGGGACGACACAAGCAGCCAGTCCAGTAATTAGTTTGCACAGTGCTTGGCTGGGGATGTGATGGGGGCTGTTTATCAACCGTGAGACAATGGCTGCATAAGACCTGCCAAGACCGACAACACTGCTGCTGTGGACTTTGAATGGCTCTCAGTGGATGTCAAGGGGATTTTTTAGAAGGTTTCCATTGGCATTTCCAGTGTTGTCCCCTTAACACATGGCAGATGAAAATGCTATTCTCAAGGCAGAGGGGCAGCGGTGGGTGAAGACATGGCTCCATGTGCAGGCAGAGTGGGGTGGGTGGGCGGGGCGGGGGGGTTGTTCACAGGGTGTTTGACAGACGGACAGCGGCGCGGTGCTGAAATGTGATTCCCGCCCCGGTACAACAAAAACAGTGACCCCACAGAAAAGCCTTGTGACACGTAGGGACAAACAAATTGTTTCAATTAGATCTTTGGCTGTAAAAAGAGCCACAGCGTGGTAAATCATAAAATGAGATTTGAAGATGGCTTTCCGTCTGCCAGGGCTCAGAAAATCTTCTGCACACAAGCTAGTGAGAGTGCCTAGCCCGGGGGACGCTGTGGTGTGCTGGAAGATATATACAGGAGGGGATATGACACCATGAATATATTATGTTGAGGAAACAGGTCAAGGTGATGTGAACGCTGAGCCAGAAACCTAATGCCTCTGTGCTTTTTAGCAGACGCGTGTGTTTGAACGCTTTTGTGGAGATGAAGAACTGCAGCGCCACCTATCTGCGAAAACGACTTGCGGCGAAGATACCCTGTTGGGCATCGTAACCCAAAAAAGGCTTGAATTATGACTAAGGTCTCTTGACCTGAAAGATCAAGAGACCGTTCCATTTGGCCTTCTGAAAGAAGGCCAAATGAAATGAAGCCCTTCAAAACAGAGGTAGTTAACCTTTGACCACGGAAGAATAACCCCCACCTATCTGGGCAATCTACCACCACTATCTCTTCAGGCTTCGCACCAATGAAAATATTTAATCTAGTTGCAGGTCGTGGAATAGCCCAGGCCCTCCACTCTAATCCAGGGAAATCCATAGTGCTGTCAATTAAATCCTGAAACAGTTTAAAGTAAGATGGGGAGCTTCTCTGCTCCGTCTGAGCCCATGTCCCAAAGAATTGTAGGAAAAGACTCTTGTTTATCCGTGCCAAATAATGGAGAAAGACCGCTGACCCGCATTGGTCCGCAACAACAGTTTAATTATGTGAGTCGGCCAGCTGCTACTAATCTTACTATGTTTACCTATGTAGCAGAATGCTTTTAATAGACTAGTCTTCATGAATTCCATCTTGGAATAGAGTTACCTATTTAGAAGTTCTTTGTGCTGGCCCTTCAGTGGGGCCCATGCAAGTAGAAAAGACGCTCATCAGGGAACAGCGTAAAAAGCGGTTAATAGTGGATGTGAAGTGGGTTGTTTGCTCCAATCAGTGTGGATGTATTTGCTGTGATGGAAGAGCAGAGTGCCCAACACAGTGCAAACATGTAATCATTCTTGCAACCATCAGTTAGCATCGCTAATGCAGACTGTATTTTTAGAAACGGGTTAATTCTTAGATCGCATTCTTCACATTGTAAATAATGTGTCAAGCGCCTCGATCTGTGTCAGTGATGTCTATTTTTGTGTATGACAAAGCATTTAAAATGACGGCTAAAGTCATTTCTGCCATGTCTTGCATGCGCTTTGAGAAATGTCACTTCTCGGGGAGAAGCATCATTCTTTTCGACGTGATGCTAGGATTAGAAGACTCTTAAAGTGATTACACTTTGGTGTATTGACCCTTTCTGAGTGCTATCTCGACTGACTTAATGCCTCAATTTGGAATCCCTTTAACTGAAAGGCAATTTTCTAGATTTGAAAGGGCTTCGGGCGGGATGACCAAACTGGTTCCAGCATTAAATATTTTACCGCATAGCCATGAGGATGTTCCCAGACCCTGCCATATAACGGCTGATCTAATTATTGAAAATCGCTGCCACACATATTTCATATTCACTGACAGAATGGCGGCGTATTCATGCTGATGGGCTGTGGCGAGTTTTGTGGCACACAGCAACACGGTGCTGATTATCTGTAGGCTGCAGCATATTTATTTGAAGCCAAATCACTGCCTCTCCCCACCTGTCAGAAGCAGATGCAAATGAACCCAGCCACTGGCCCCACTGCACCTCACAAATTAATAACTCGGTGCGGGCCCGTTGTACAACACAATTAGATTGTCCATTATTTGGTAAACGGCCGCAGAAATCACTCCATCCTCTCAAGCATATTGTCACGCGGACACATTTGCCTAACAAACATGAGATCAAAGACGTATTTTTTTGAATCCTAATCAAATCTATTTCGCCACCCCGCTGGTGACGGATGGTGGGCAGCCGTGGGATGCTGGCTTGGTTTGAGGCCACGTCTGAATACCTTCAAAACAGTAAATAGATGGGCGGGCACTCCTTATTTGCATATAAAAAGGAGCAGTGATAAAAGGAAGCACTTAACCTGGAGTTTCTCGCTGCGCGACACTCCACTGGCACCTCCAACCCAAATGACAGAGGACTGTTTTTCTTCTTTTTTTATTATTTATCAAAGGGGATCCCATTATAAGATAATTGTGTCTTTTCTCAATGGTGAATGGGAGGGGAAAGAAATAAAGAAAAGGGGCCTCCGACACCAGATAGAGACATGGACCCGTAAGAGAGGCACTCCTGTTAAACACTGTGGAGTAGGCAGACAATGTTAAGGTTTTGCAGTTGAACCCAGACGCAAGCGATGAAGCGGAGGCAAAGATGCAGTTTAACAAGGTTTATTTACATGAGCCTACACTAGGCAAATGGTATCCACGGGCCAGTCCCAGGTAATCCGCGGTGTGGGCTGGGGAAGTGCAGGTTGCCAGCGGGATGCAGGAGTGAAGCCTGCAGGAGACGCGACCAAACAGCTTCCTAGATCCAATAAACAAGTATTCAGAATCCTCAATCCAAAATGAGGAACAACCAGATTCGGCTCAGGGTACCTTGATGAGCGTGAGTAGCTAACGCTCCGGCCACGAGTGAAGGAAGACCGAGCTCCTAAGTAGCTGCTGGTCGGTCTCCCGCACAGCTGACTCCACTCCCGCAATCACCTGCTGGCAGAACGGGGTAGGGGAGAGAGAGAGGGAGAGAGAAAACACACTACCACCCACGGATCCTAACAGACAATGGTGTTTGTAGTGTAATAATGGCTGGTGGTTTTCTTTGTTTTGTTTTTTGGGGGGGGGGTTGGCACCAAGATGGCTGCTTTGAAAAGGTATAGGGGTCCTGTAAGGCATAATTTCTGCCCTGTCAATTACTAAGTAGCAGATGTACAAAGCAGAACAGAGATAGTCCCACGTTATAAATCTCCCGGGGCTGAGCAAGAGCACACCCCCCGCCTTGCTAACAACGTACTTATCATTCACGTTGCTTACTTCAAGGTAATCACGCTCAGATTGTCTTTTTTTCTCTTTTTTTTCCAAAGGTGTCTTTTCCTGTTTCAGAGGTGGGCAATAGGAGCTTAGAAAGCCGACATGATTTGATCTATGCTTTTTTCCAATTAGTACGCCTGGTGTTTCTGAGGAATGTTATGCTCAAAAGACCATATCTTGGGGACTTCTTTAATAAAAGAACATGAATTTAAATGAATGTATGAATATTGTATTGGGTAGCCGGGTCGCTCTTTTCTCCCAGTCTTTCAGGCTTTATCTTTCAGAATCATATCTCCTCACATGGAAAAAAAAATCTATACAAAATGTGTAAACCCTACAGTTAATACAATTAATATATGAAGGAAGATACCATGTTTGTGTTTTCATAGATTATTATGGCCCCTTTCAAGACGATTTACTGAAGTTCAAACCAAGCATCGGAATGAGGAAGAAAGGTGATTTAAGTGACTTTGAACGTGGCATGGTTGTTGGTGCCAGACGGGCTGGTTTGTGTATTTCACAAAGTGCTGATCAACTGGGACACACAACCATCTCTAGGGTTTACAGAGAATGGTAAGAGAAAGAGAAAATACCCAGTGAGCGGCAGTTCTCTGGGTGAAAAGGCCTTGTTGATGGCAGAGGTCAGAGGGGAAGGGCCAGACTGGTTCAAGCTCATAGAAAGGCAACAGTATCTCAAATAACCACTCATTACAACCAAGGTTACAACACATCGAACTTGAAGCAGATGGACTACAGCAGAAGCAGCAGAAGTCCACACCGGGGGCCACTGCTGTCAGCTATAGTAACAACAGGAAACAGAGGCTACAATTTTCACAGGCCCACCAAAATTGGACAATAGAAGATTGGAAAAATGTTGCCTGGTCTTATGAGTCATGATTTCTGCTGCGATATTCAGATGGTAGGGTCAGAATTTGGCGTAAACAACATGACAGCATGGATCCATCCTGCTTTGTATCAACAGTTCAGGCTGGTGGTGGTGGTGTAATGGTGTGGGGGATATTTTCTTGGCACACTTTGGGCCCCTTAGTACCAATTGAGCATTGTTTAAATGCCGCAGCCTACCTGAGTATTGTTGCTGACCATGTCTATTCCTTTATGACCACAGTGTACCGATCTTCTAATGGCTACTTCCAGCAGGATAACGCGTCATGTCAAAGCTCACAGCATCTCAAACTGGTTTCTTGACAATGAGTTCACTGTAGTCAAATGGCCTCCACAGTCACCAGATCTCAATCCAATAGAGCACCTTTGGGATGTGGTGGAACGGGAGATTCGCATCATGGATGTGCAGCTGACAAATCTGCAGCAAATGTGTAATTCTATAATGTCAATGTAGACCAAAATCTCTAAGGAATGTTTCCTTGTTGAATCTATGCCACGAAGAATTAAGGCAGTTCTGAAGACAAAAGGGGGTCCAACCCGGTACTAGCAAGGTGTACCTAATGAAGTGGCCGGTGAGTATGTACATACAGTATGTACCGTACAGCATGTTTAGTTATACACTATACAAACATGTAAACTGAAGCACAAAACATACAGTATTTGTAGCATACCCTTTTGTATAAAATACGTGTGAAAGGGGCCATAAAGTAAACATGCACGAATTCATTTTTAATTTGAATATCTCTTTCTTCATATGGATGTAGGGCGGAGCTGATCAGTAAAAAAGATCTCCATGACAACACAGCGACTCCACATGGAGGACTTAGGCCCGTGTGATCTCTGTGCCGTTTGATTCAGAGGCCCAACCGACGACCAGCACTTAGCGGTCCAAGCGTCTCCCGGCTGTACTCTCCGCGTATCCTCTCCCATCTCCAGATGAAGGACAGCTCACTCTAATGGGACGCGGCACAGGCCCAGAGCAGAAGCAGTATATACTGTATATATATATATTATATATATATATATATATATATATATATATATTTCCCCCCTCGAGAATTAGAGTTAGTCCTGGAGAAATAGAGAGGGCATGTGCCCTTTATCTCACGGGTACCCCTTTTAATGAAACACATTTATCAGCTTGCAGCGTTGCGTGTCACCGCGAGGCCGCTGTGTCTGTCTGCGGCCGCACTGTCAACTGTCAACGTTTACACAAGCCAAGACGGGAGTTTGTTTTTGCCTTTTTTCCCGTCCCCTTCAATTCGTGGTCAAATCCAGCTTTAGGGATCCCTCGCGGGTGTCTCTATGTGTCTGTTTTGAGGGTTAAGAGGTTGGGGCGGGGTGACCTTAGTCAACGGTGCCAAAGCTTCTCCTGTCTCTCAATGTGACAGTGGTGAAACATTCCTCCAGGGAGCTGTTCATCTAGATAGGAGACCCATCAATCAAGGCGGCCATTGATCCCTGTGTCGGATGGCTTGATTTCCCTGCGCAATAATCGGCTCAGTTTTGACACCCTCCCTAACGTGCTAGCGAGAAGTGGTAAAGACAGGGCAAATGGGTCGTGAAGGGCAGCTGTAGTGTTAGAGCCACATGGCAAGTCAAGTTCATAAATAGATGAAGTCCTCACACCATATAAAACCCTTGGATAAATTATTTGATATTTGATCTCTATATTGTGTGTGTGTGTGTGTGTGTGTGTTACCAGACAAATTGCAAGTGTGTTTTCATTTCCTGTGCCCTGGAACAGTGTTCCTGTCGGCACGGAAGAAAGATTGATCCGATAGTCCCTCCACTTTTGACAGCAGGATAAATATTTTTTCCTCTCTTGTTATTTGCCAGACCAGAATAAGACATCCTTGGAGCAACCTCATGTGAGTGCTGCAAAGGCCAAGCAATTGTTTGGGAGCCATTTTGAGAGCGAGCGGGATGGATTAGCGTGTTGGGTTCCCCCGTTGTGGTCAGTGTGCTATACTACGACAGCTAAAGGCCGACATGTGTTGAGCATTGATAATGATTGTGTAGTCACAATGGACCCAACGAAGTGCTGGCTAGAATAAAAGCACACAAACATATCGGTCCCAAGCATGGCTGGAACCCGTTCACAACAAAGAACATTGTCCTGCATGCCGAGCTAAGCTGATGGGTTTTATATTCAAATAATAAAGAGGAATACTAGCACCATGGGATCTCTTCCTGCTATATGGAGCTAGCATGGACTTGGTTTCACTGATATAAAACTGCAGGTTTCATGAGTCTTCCCTGATACTTATTGAATAGGAATAATGCTTTTTCCATTAGGCTATTGACAAAAAGATTCATACTTAAAAAAAAAAATCTAGCCGTTCAGGCTTATTTCCTTTTAAGCCTATTTGTAGGCAACATGTCCCCATCAATACGTGGCCGAGTTTTGATGGACCCTGGCGATGCCTTGAGGGGAAGTGTACAACATACTGTTTTGTTTACCAGTTGTTCCTATCAGCACGGTCAAAAATTCCAATTCTGTTCAGTGGGGAAGTAAATTGGCATTGTAATAAGGGTCATGCAGAACAAGAGCCAGCATGCATTACTGATTGAATTCTGAACCTAAAACTCAGGCTTGAAGCGTTTCTTTGTCCCACCTTATGTGGACTGTGGATGGCTCAACAATAAAAACTACAATTATTTGTTTTTTAGCTATACACTGCTTGCTAAACCAAAAATCTTTTGAGTAAGACATTATAGCACAGTGATATAAATAACCGAATCATTCATTAGGACTTTTGACGTGTCAGTTTTTAGGGTTAGTGGTTAGGGTGGTCAGCTCTCAGCTGAAAGGTACTGGGTTCAATCCTCAACATTCCCAGCCCACCTGTAAATATCCTTGAGCAAGATGTTCAACTCCTACTTGCTCCTTAATTGAATTGTAGTCAGTGTAAGTCGCTTTGGATAAAAGCTAAAGGATTGTGTTGTTGTGTTGTTTGGCCAGACAAGCAGATTTTTTACACAAGAGGAGATGGAGAGTAATAAATTCCCACTGAAACCCACAAGGATGGCATAATGCTAACAGAAAGCTTTCTTTTTCAGCCAGAAAAGGGATACAGTGAAGACAGGATAGTTAAAACCTGGGGGGGGGGGGGGGTATAAATACTGAATGTTTTCACAGTCGTTTTGTTTGTGTGTTGGCACAGCATTGTGTACATTAGGTGCTATTGGGGAATAGAATGACAACACGGTACCTAATCTCAGGTTATTCATCATGGAATGTAGCACCGGGTGCCTATTTGAGTGAAGAATGAACATTTTTTCTTTTCTTTTTCTTGTCTTGTTTGTCTTGTCTATACCTGCTTAGACCATACACGTGGAATGTGTGTGTGGGCCCACTAATGACCCCCCCCCCTCCCTGCAGAAATGTATGTGCTTTATGTGCCTTCTAAGTGACAACACTGTGAAAATGAACATGCATTCTAAAGGTCTGTTAACAGTTGTAACGGTTGTAAATAGATATCTAAACACAACTATAACTTCCATAACAAGTGTTTGAGGTCAATAGGGAAGTTCTGCACAGCTTCTTTTCTATGAAGGCATAATCACAAATACCACTCTCAAAAAATAGCTATACAAGAAATTCCACACGGTGTCTTTGAAGAGAAGTCAGAGCGATGGCGGGGTTACAGCCAGGCCACGACTGTCATCTTCAGGAAAGGAGAACGAGGTTTCCCAGAACAAGCTCTGTGCCCTGACCTCTCTCCCCTCTCTGTTGCCATCGTTCACGGTGATTTCCCTAGTTTAGCGCTGACAGGCTGGTACAATGAATTGGAGCAACACAAAGAAGACTTTTACGCTACATTAGGCAGGGGTCCCACATGCTTCTGTGACACACAGAAAAAAACACAATTTATCAAGTCACTGCCGTTCATCTCGGCAGAATCTCCGCCTATAAGGTGGTCTCTCCAATGAGCCTTTTTTTTCTTCTTTTCCGTGCCGAAACCACTGGGCTGATGATGACGTTAACATTAACATTTATTTCACTAGCTTATCAGTGCCATTCAAAGAGCACAATTTGTAACTTCGTAAGGTTTACCTGCGACAGCATGTCATTGACAGATCACTACGGCGTAACATTTGCAGAGAGGAAACACATTTTGATCAGATACGCTGTTTCCATTTTCTAGTCTATTTCTTCTTCTATGTCATTTACGTAGGCTTGGCCAGTGTAATGATGTCTCTGTTAGCATGTGAAGGAACTGATTAATCACACTTGTAGAAATGACCCAAACACGGCTGATGGTCTTCCAGGTCAACACTCATCAATCAAAGTATCGATTTGCTGTGTGCCCACACATGAACCTAAACTTAATGAGAAGGGAGACAAAATCCCAATCACAGGCTAACAAAAGAAGTCCCTGCTTTCATTCACTATTTTTTAAATGTGTTTTTCTTCCCCTTCGAAAATGTTTGGAAATGGATGGTATCTCACACACTGATTATTTCTGTTTCTCCATTAAGAACGTGAGGCTACCTGTTTGTTCCTAGCTGTAGCCTATTCAGTTGTCTCACAGGACTTCAGCCATAAATGTGCTGACTGGATAAGTGCTACGGTAGTCTGTCAGAGGTTACAGGCCTTTTTCTCCATACATCAAACAGCAGCCTTGATGCGAGTACACGCATTGACTAGGAAAAGGGGGATGTAATGTATATCGAGCTGTTTTGATTGAGGCCATTTGGGCGATATTTGAGAAAGTTTACCGGTGTATTTTTGCTCAGTGGTGAACCCTGTGGTATTGACATGCAGGTATATAGCCGGTAATAAGTAGTTTTTGAGAGAATGAGCTGACAGAACCCATTACCTCTACAGTCCAATACTTCACATATCCACTTAAATCAAAAAACATGAGGGTCTATAAATAGGAAAATGCTCTTTGGACTCTGAATAGCTGTTGGAAAAATTGGACAAACCGGCGCATAATATGTCTTTCAAACAGGTCTGCAGTCATTTTCTATTCCTACTGTGTGAACAAAGCAACCTATCAATCATTTGGGGGTGGGGGGTGGGGCAGGAGATGAGGTCTAACTTTTGAAATTGTCTCTCTAGACCCTCTGAGATTATCTATTGAAAATAGATGTGGAGATTGATGTTGGTGGTAAAAATAAAAGGCAGGTTATTTATATGGTGTCGACAATAGTGATTTGAGACACAAAAGCAGAGAAAAGCAGGTGAAAGCAGGTGAACTGAAGCTCAAGTTATCAGATACATTTCTTGAAGAAACAAATATTCACAATTAAAACATCCTGGAAAATCTGCGACGAAAATATATGACCCATGTGAAATCTGTTTTTGGGCGGAAATCTGTTTTCGAAAACTGGAAAAGGGAAGTTTTGCGGTTAGAAAGCATATGGTCACATAAACAAGCGCAAGTGTTAGCTCGGAAGACTTTTTTTTTTTTTAGATCAAACCCGCTATCAATCCAACCCAGACCTCAAGGCAAAAAAAAAGGTACGCCCGAAAGGTTATTTCCGTCCCCAGATTGTTAATGTTTCAAAGTGTAATTTCAGGGCCCTTGTTTTTCTTCGTCGCTGTGAAATTCGATGAGCTCAGATGTGGTTTCTGATCAGTGGTGTTTTTCAGCAGGAAAGTCCCTTGGTGGTTCTTGGCCTCCTCTGAGACTTGTAATGAAGCTGTTAAAAAAAATCCCTGCTCCATAGTTACTGTACAGACGAGCGGCAGGTCAAACATAGGACAGACGTAATGTATCCCATCCATGAGTCATATTCACAGTTAATTGATTCATTTTGATATACTATACAGTACCTGGCTAGACACCTTTCACACGTGTATACTCCTGAGTAATACATTACAATTCTTTATCAAATTATATTCATCACAAACAAGGATTAGAATATATTAGGATATGATTTTTGCATTGTGTTTGATATATAGGAGAAAGAATTCCAAACTGATGTATCTACAGTATATATCTACCATTAAAGATCTATCTACTATCTATCTATCTATGTAAAGCTAACTAGAAGCAGGTGTGACAGTGCTAGAGATGGAGACTTTATAGTTACACAATACAAAATCCCTTTGCCAGAAGATGCTTTCAGTCAGGCATGCACCATATGCTCGCTGTGGCCCAGTGATGGTCTCAGGCAAATGAGATCAGAAGAGGATATATTAGTTTAGAGTTTGTTTAGGGAGTAAGTTTTATTCCAATGCATTATATTGGGTCTGACAACATATTGTTCGAATTTTATGTAGCTACTGCTGCCATACAGCCTCATAATATAATTCATGCCTTTAATCAACATATTGATCAAAATTTCACTCTTATCCCATGGGTACTCCAGTATGCATTACATAATTGTCATATCCTAATGTGGTCGATGTATGTGGGCGGACTTTAATCCCGACTTGATTTATTTCTTTTTTTTTTGGCTGAAGGCCAGGGCCTCGAATTTTGGAACTTCTCAACAGCGGGAGAGAGAGGGTTAGAGCTATTTTAAGGGGGGGAAAAAACAAACTCTGAAGCTGAAGCGCGAATAGAAATGACAGAACAGATGGGGTGGAGGAGCAACGAGACAGCACGGTGCGTTTGCAGGATATTGATTTTTCCCTCAGGTTCCAAAGAACGGGAGCTTGTCACCGTGTCGCCTTTTGTAGTGCCTTCTACATGCCTGCTCTGACAATGAAGACACCAAGGAACACTGTCTGTGTTTCTCCTCTCCAACAATGTGATTCATCGCCGATCTGAACAAAAGGGCACCATTGTATTATGTCCAGGACCAACGTGACCTCACCAAAATAGAGTCTTTCAGAACCATTTCAGCTGGTGGATGTGTGAAGAAGAAAGCATCCAAATATGATGCATGTTTTTGTAGAATGGACAGTGGCCTTCACTGACATCGTATAAAATGTGGTGCGACAAGAAAACAACGGGAAAATGCGATATCAGTAACGTCTTTGAGCAGGACCTGAGAGCAGGACACAGTGTTTAGATACTGTATGAAAGATGGATGCATGGACTGTGACGTCAACCATTGCTTTTATGACGAAACGTTTGACGAGAACCATTTTTACGTTTAGTATGGGAACCCAATTTGCCTTCTCACGGTTGGCTGTATCTCCCAAAGCGCTTTTTTAGGGAGACCTGAAAAGACACCATTACAATAGTCTATCCTACTGGTAATAAAGGCATGAAAAGGTATTTTAAAATTTTAATCTTGTTTGGACATGAATCCTCTTGCAAGTCTTGCTATGTTTTAAAGGTGCGAGCACATTATCTTTATTTCTTTGACCCCTTCTTTATACCTTGGTATCATCTTAATGGAGTAATAATTGTAAAACACTAATTAAAAGAAGAGTAATTCTCTATTGAAACTTTAACTTTTTAAGGATAATAGGACAGGATTGACTTTGAAGTTGGCAGAAGATGGCGGTCTTTCTCATTTACTTCCAATCATTCTGACAGTTATCTTATCTGTTTTGGATCCAAGCATTTACATTTATATTAAAATTTACAGCATTTAGCATATGCTTTTATCCAAAGCGACTTACAATCAGTACATTTGTAAACAGTTGAACTGGTTACATTTCCTAGAATAAGAAATATGTCATCATGGTTACTTCACTTTTTTCAGTATATAGACTATTACTCAATATATTCGTACAAAAATCATCATTCAATCCATAAAAAAGTAATTAATTAAAAAGCACCTGGTGGCCTGTAACAGTACTGAATATTGAGCGACACAACAGCCATGGGGGTTGCCGCTTGCTCGCTACGTGCCGGCTAACACATATGTAACGGAGGCCAGCGGTACAGTGAGATACTGAGCTGTGCAGAGTAAACCTTAAGAAACGTGCTAGCGACAGATACCAGAACCCATTGTGTTTTAGCCTCCCTTGCTAACACGTCCGCCTCCCACGCCAGGGATCGGGGTTCGAGTCCGGTGCGAGACTGGACCGGTTACACATACACAAGCATCTCCATAATCTAAGTCAGCCAACGTGGCATTGCATAATTGGCCCCTCAACACTTTTACACAAAACCTCCACTGATTGCGAAGACATGCTTACTTTAGGATAGAAGCGACAGATAGATAGATGCCTGCATATTATTCCACTGGACACAGTGGAGTAATATGCTAACTGCTGTCATCTGTTATGGCGCTCTTCACACAGGGACGCCATCCACAGGGTCAACAGCTGGTAAATGTTTAGCAGGCTCAAACCCCGCCTGAGCGCCATCGGCTGACAGATGCTTCGCAAGAAAGCGAGAATTCTCACCTCGTAACGAGAAGAGGCAGATGTTTGCATATTAATCGAGAGACGGGATACAGAGGTTGTCTGGCGCTGGGAGGCATTGCAGCTGCAGCATTTGCAGTTACGGTATACAGTGCACACAACAGACGGCTGTCCGCTGGCTTCCTCGTCTGCGGAGCGGTTTGATCTGGAGGGCTGTAGCTCTGTGCCATATGACTGTGTTAGAGCAGATGTGAAGGATCGTGAACCTAAAAGGTCCTCTGCTGCACCCGAGCTGTGCTGACAGTACACATCAGACCCTCTGTGTTAACAGATAGTCGGCAGCGCATCATACGCAGCAGTGGCTCCAGATCCTGGTCATTTCAAGGGGGGTCTAATTTCCGTCTGCTCTCAATATTTTTTGAGGTATGACAAAGCGATCCATCTTTAGCTTCAAGCTAACTGTAGTGCGTAGCAGCGCTAGCGGGCTCGCGGCAGCGCCTTGAACGCAATGACGCAAGGCGCAGCGACGTTCATGGGGCGTTGCAGTGATTCTT
>JAODLI010054588.1:0-15980 GCA_027575585.1 Percopsis omiscomaycus | reverse complement strand
GTTTAGCACGGGTTAACTTCTTAACACAGTTCTATATTTATTCTCTATGCAAATGTTTAATTCCCCTGCACATTTTTTTACTTTTAGAGTTTAACTCTTTAATTCCTCTGTACATATTTAAATCCTATGCAAATGTTTATTTTCTGTGCAAATGTTTAACTTTGCTACAAATGCTTAATTTCTCTATGCATATTTAAATTCAGATTTATCTCAGGTAAATTTCAACATGTATACTGTGTTAATTCCAATGTATACTCAATGTATGTTTGCATGCTGCTACTAGATGCTTGAATTTCCTTCGGGATCAATAAAGTATCTATCTATCTATCTATCTATCTCTATCTAACACACCCATTGGCTCCAGGTATTTTTATATGCTGATGGACACAATACAACAGATACAGGTTGTTTACCAGAGAGGTTCTCAAATATTTTCAGGCCATGGACTCTTGTGTTATTTAGAGTCCATGGCCTGCGACCCGCCGGTCCCTAAGCTGCAACCCACCAGTGGGTCATGATTCATAGAAAGCAAAGTAAAAAGAGCTATAAGACATCACTGTATGTTACCAGTTGTTTACCTGTGCATTACAAAGACATTATATTTATAACATAATGTCTCTTTCTACTGTATAAGATTTGTAGTGTACAGGTTTATTGTGGAATATATATATATATGAATGTATGAATATGAACATGCTACTGCTCTGCATCCTGTCATTATGGAAATGGAAATATAATCAATAATCACAGTGGAAGCCTCAGACAGACCTATTGATGTTCTGTGCTTTCAAGGCCCCCTAGGATCTAGAATAAACACAGACCTGTAAATAAAGGGACATTGATCTGCTCCAAGGACCAGTCTACTGCGTAAATAGCTCCTCCAGCTTTTTGTTCATTAGTTCCCTCCCCACATTGAGAAGCACTGGCATAAACGCTCACCTGATCCTTATCATTAAGCCTACTGTGACCTTTGACCCTGTTTACACCTGGCACTACAACGCCTCTCAAGCTGATCTGATTGTAAGCGGACCGCAGGTGTGAACGCATCCATAACGTCTTGTGTGCCAGGCTACCTTTACTGGTCGTCTTTCAGCTGCACACCAACATTTTGCAGATGGATGAAAAAGTCTGTGTATGTATACTGTACGTGTGCGTGTGTGTGTGCGTGTGTGTGGCCCAGACATCATTCGAGGTGCCTCTACAGCCAGTGGAATGTCACAGGTTACTGTGAAATGGAAGCATCTCTCCCCCTACCTCTCTTTCCCCCTCTCTCTCTCTCTCTCTCTCTCTTTCTTTCACGTGCACACCAGCAAAAGCTTCGTGTCCAATTTCCACATCACACTTGGTGACACTGGCCAACTTACACCATCTAAAAGAAAAAGACCATTTTGCGAAAGTAATGTACAGATAAGACTTTGTAAACTTTGGGTTGGACAGATCTCCCTGCTGACATGAGCTCCAAGGCCATCTGTTCCTTGTTTTTCCTCCTATTTGGGATGAACGTGCTGGGTAACCACAGCTGCCTGTGTGATCCACAGACCCGGGCCAAAGGTTCTGGGTCTGGGGGAGACTCAGGGCGAAGGCCCCCGCACCTTATTTTTATCCTGGTTGACGACCAGGGCTACGGGGACGTTGGCTACCATGGCTCTGACATTCACACACCAGTACTGGACCAGTTAGCCGGAGAGGGTGTGAAACTGGAAAATTACTACGTCCAGCCCATTTGCTCACCCTCCCGCAGTCAACTCATGACTGGACGGTATGTGTTTTGCTTTTAGCCTACTGTACTACTGTGTCTAAGTTATGAAATAATATTTGATAATAATGCATCATTTGCTTAAGTTATGTGTACAAATGAGTATATATTTTATAATACAATTCCAACTGGGATGAATAACTACTGTATATGAATAAACTTCACTTCAGGTAAAACACAGGTTGTTGCAGTTGCTTTATCTGACTGGCTCACATTAGTGCCATGCCATTAACTTGCGGTGTTTGTACAGTATAAGTGACAATTGTAGCTGCTGTCTAGTCTAGTCTAGTCTAGTGTTTATTTAAGAACAAAATTAAATATTCTGCTTGGTGGTATTTAATTAACCCAATTTATTAACCGCCAATGGGTTCTGGTGTTAGTTACATACACGTCTTAGACACTGGCCGACGTGTTTCTTGGTAACATATTTGCACAAGATTCCTTAGACAATGTATCTTGTGTTGACCAGCAAGACTTTGACAGGCATTGTTGCCGTGAGTAAAGATACAATGTATCCCAAAGGACAGTACAATTATGTACTGCAGTATATGGAGTTCCTCCACATCGGTGGGTGGTCTTATATTAAGGTAAGGAGGCAAATCAGTCAAGGGTTTTCATACGACTCAATATCACTATCAAGACACTCTTGTGTTTTTCTGCTCTATGTCTCCCCCTATCGTCTGCTGTGGCAGCTACCAAATTCACACCGGCCTCCAGCACTCCATCATCCGGCCACGCCAGCCCCTCTGCCTGCCCCCAGAGGTCCCCACTTTGCCCGAACGGCTGTTGGAAGCCGGCTATGCCACCCACATGGTGGGCAAGTGGCACCTCGGCCTCTGCCGAAAAGGCTGCCTCCCCACGAGCAGAGGGTTCCAGAGCTTCCTGGGTACGCTGACAGGAAGTGGAGACCACTTCTCCTATCAGAGCTGCGATGGAGCGGAGGCGTGCGGCTTCGACCTGCATGACGGAGAAAGGCCTGCCTGGGAGATGACTGGCAACTACTCCACATTTCTCTACACAGAAAGGTGACATGGCCCAGCATTAACGCTATATGCTAATCGATCGGACACTGGATGAGCGTTTATTGTGAAATATAAACAAACCTAAGTTAGAATTTAGTGGTATAAGAATAACTAAACAACATTGAAGAAGCATAGGAAAGGTTTCGAAAAATATGGTGGTAAGATCTATTATTTTTATGTGGACACACTGCCACCTCTGGCCAATAAATCCACACTACCTCTTTTAATTAACTAATTTAATTGCTCCTACTTCTGCAATTGGTTTTACCAGGTCACAGCCTATTATGGAAACCCTGGCATTTCCTAATACAACAATGACTAAGCGACAAAGCTTTGCCACTGACAAACCTAGGCCGCAAGTGACAAACAAAACATCTGAAATTCAAAAGAATATGGCACAGTGCAGTTGCATTTTGAGACCACATGGGGTCACTAATCTGCAGAATTATCCTATGCTGTTATGCTACATAACATAAGAGTACAATCCGTACATACAGTAATGTATATGAATCCTCCATCCATCCACCAATGTATGCATATAAACCTATTGGAAATAGATCCTGTCTTGACACCTATGTGTTTCTATCTCTTCTATCCAGAGTGAAGCAGATCCTCAGGACCCATGATCCTGGCAAGCCCCTCTTCCTGTACCTGTCCCTCCAGGCTGCCCACACACCCCTGCAGGTACCCGACCACTTCCTCCATCACTACGATTCCCTAGACAACCGCCCGCGACGTCACTATGCTGCCATGCTGAGCTGCCTGGACCAGGGGATCGGAGAAGTGGTCCAGGAACTGCGTGTGCACGGGTTCTACCAGAACTCGGTGCTGATCTATTCATCTGATAACGGGGGCCAGCCGCTTTCTGGGGGCAGTAACTGGCCTCTGAGGGGGGGCAAGGGAACCTACTGGGAAGGGGGGATTCGGGCAGTGGGTTTCGTACACAGTCCTCTGCTGAAAAGGAAGGGTGTTGTTAGCAGGGCAATGATCCACATCTCTGACTGGTATCCCACCCTGCTGGGGCTGGCCGGGGTCTTGCGGTCCTGCAGCGGGCTGGATGGGCATGATGTGTGGGGGGCCATCAGCCAGGGTTCGCCATGCCCACGCAATGAGATCCTCTTCAACATCGACCCGGTGTCCAGAAGGCCGGGGGAGTCCGCCGACAGGGCGCTGGCGCTCAGCGGCTTTGGGATATGGGACACGTCGGTGAGAGCGGCGATTCGGTCCGGGGACTGGAAGCTCCTGACGGGGAACGTGGGCGACGGGGACTGGATACCGCCGCAGACTCTACCCGGGGGTCCTGACCACTGGCAGGGGCTGGAGAGGCGCCACTACAGACGGGGCAAATCGGTCTGGTTGTTCAACGTGACCTCTGACCCTTACGAAAGGTCGGACTTGGCTGAGGTGAGACCAGAAGTGGTGAGACACCTGATGACCAGGTTGGCGGAGTACAACCAGACCGCCGTGGAAGCCAGGAACCCACCGGACGACCCAATGGCTGACCCTCAGCTGTACGGGGGGGTGTGGAGTCCCTGGTTGGGCCTGGACGGAGAAGGAGGAGAAGACAGTGGGGAGAAGGACAACAGTGTAGTGCGAAAAGTGAAGATTAAACGCTGCAAGGTGTGCAAGCTGAAAGCCCTCTTCAAGAAGGTGGGCTCACGTCTGCAGAGGAACGCGCTATTCTTCTAACACCCAAGAACAATGACCCTATTGTCAGGAAGAGAAAAACAGGGAGTAAGAGAGGCAAGCAAACAGACAGATGTACAGACTGGCGAGTGAGGAACCCTGCGGATCATATAGGCAGCTTAAAGCAGCAAATAGGTAGGCAGGAAAAAAGGCAAGCATACAATTACACAACTTGACAGACTGGACAGATGGAACTTCATGGATGGCTGAGCTGGCTGACTCACTGTCTGTCCTGCAGCCAAGCTGGAGCATGGTGACTCTAGACCTCTGTGTTTATGCAATTCATTAATACACTGACCGTGTGTCCATGTGTGTGTGTGTGTATGTGTGTAAAAGTGTGTGTGTGAAAGAGATGAGAGGAAAAGGGGCTGATGTCTCAATACGGATGACTAATCAGCTACAGGCTCAGTTTTTTATCAAATGTCACCCCTTTATTTTGTTAAGTTTGGCAACAATGGCCATACATTCCTTCATATTTCATAATTTGCCCTTAAGATGTTTGCATTTGAAAATTTATATTCCACTTACTGCATACTATACACACACTTCATTATTCTCCATTCGGAATAAAGCCTTAATCTAGATATTACAAAAAATGCCATTAAAATGCTGCATGACATTTGCCTGCTTTACAGTCAGTGGATCATACTGTGATTAACTGTGGAATTTGTGCACGTAGCAATTTTACACATTTTACTTTATAATTCACTCCCCCTTCAAATGATCTTCCACTCTGCAACACATCCACTCCCTTCAGCAATATCTAGCCAAGAAAAACCATGTTGCGCATAATGTCATACATTTTGGGAGAGGCAAATTAATCTCAAAGGACCTCAAGTATGGAAGAATGTTTGAACTCATCAATGCTTATCATTCGAAAGTAAATTACGCTTAGCATCTCATCATTCCAACACATAATCACCGGTGCATCTCACGACCCAGAGCTGTTGTGTTAGGAAGCCTTTGTTTGTTCCTTCTGGCCAAATCGCTGTTCTTCTTTGATATAGATGTAGCTAGACTGAACCGGATTGAAGGTAACACAAAGGCCCGCTGTGTCTGATATCGTGCATATCTAATCTCTCAGCAAAGTAAACAACTCTGCTCTTATTAGCGCCAATCTCTCGTCTCCTGTTGTAATTATATTGTGTGTTTTAGGTACGTTCGTAACCCACACACGGGGCAGAGAAAGAGATGTGGAAAGTTTACAGATATTATTTGTCCTGCTTTGGGATTTCTCCAACAATTGGTCATCTATCCCCTGGAGTGTTCTCTCCCTCTGTACTGTACCTCCCCACGTCGCTCCTATTTGCTGCACTCCTTCAGAAAACCACCTCCTCCTCTCATCGCTTTTGTATTTGGCTTCTTTATCCTATAGGCTACTCACTTGTTTGTGTTTAGACAGTTTGCAAGGAGCTCACAGTATAATCACGTAGTAGTAGTGTCTGAAATGCCAATTCAATGTGCAGCAAACACTAAACTAGACAGACTAGACAGCACGCACATTTTTACTTTTATTATTTATTTAAGTCTAAGGTAAAAAAAACAAAAAAACATTGTAGAATACTAACATATCATAACTTTGGAAATTGCTACAAATATGATATAAAATTAAGAAATGGTACACTTTCACATACTGTACGGCATGCGTATATCATGCCGTACAGTATATCAGTACAGTATATTTTTTGTAGATGTAGATATATGTAGGTATGCAACATACACACACACACACACACATATCTACCAACATACTGAGTCCAGACATGATGTCTAACAAGCATACATTGCATTAGCAGCAGGGGTTTACATGAGCCTATAGGCAGATACTAGGCACAGTCAGATGCTATTCCATGCATGCACACACACACTCACACACACACACACACACACACACACACGCTGTTGTATGTGCAGTTTATTTAAGTCATGACCCCTGGGTGAAAATGTGTTGTAGATTTACTATGTGTTCTTCTGTATTATTTTTATGAAACAAATTCATTTGTACTGAATATAAAAAACATGATTATGTCCCGATGTAGTAAAAATGTTTTGGTGTCCAATAAATGGCATTACTGTAACCCTTAAAGCCACATCCTCCCACCGGTGGATGGGATGTCATGATTATACTTATTTCTTACTTATTGAGGTAATACAATATTGATTACATTTGTGTCCAACCACTACTTGCTCCTTAATACTTGTACTCACTGTAAGTCGCTTCAGATACTCACTGTATGCTGCTTTAGATAAAAGCATCTGCTAAATTGCCAAATTGTAAGAAGAGTGTAGATACTAAGTCTACTTAGTCTATACACTGTTTGGTTTCAAAGTAATAATTCAGAAGTTACATACCATAAGTGGTTTATCCTAGGCAAACTGGACTTTTCATTACGTAAAGATGGCTTAAAATGATAAAATGGGATAAACAACATACTGTAGATTAGAATGTTTTAAACTACTGTAGCTATCCCTGTCTAGACACAGGGAATGAATTCCATGACATACTGTTGATTACAGCTACGCTGCTGTCCCATATTCTTGGTAAATTGTGTTATTAACGATCGCTACAGAAGACTTGCAGCTTTCTGCACTTCTGGAAGGTGACAAGCTAGTTCCGTTTCCACTTCGGCTCCCCACAACTACTCAAACACCGACATCCATGCCAAATGTGTATGATATCACTCCCATGTAAAAGAACAGCCCTCCCCAGAGAGGGCATTTTCTTACAGAGATCAATAGCAGTATTACATTAACACTATTATGCCTGTGTATGGAGGATGCCTAGGCAATCGTGACACAAGGTATAAAGTGTAACCATATTGTGTCAAGAATAACTAGATAAGCCGAGCACACACACACACACACACACACACGTACACACACACACAGAGACACACTCACACGTACACACCTAAAAATGAAAAACCTGAATCGACTTAACTGGTCAGTGTGAACGAGAACAGGAGAGGCCCACTATGTACGTAAAGAGGGGGCCAGAAGCCAAGTTATAATCATTCTTGTTGAATGAGTCACTCAGCCTCTGTCTCCACTGCTTAACCACACTGCCACCGCCATATCATTGCTGGGTTCCACCCTAGCTGTTGAGAAATATGATTCAAGAGGCACACTTCTGGAGAGGCTCAGACCAAACAAGTAAACACATTCACTTAAGTCAATGAATAAAGCTTGGGCTGAATGAAACAGATAAGTTGTTCATAATTTGTGACACCCCTTGTACACATGCAAACTATGAACATACAAATATATATATATATATATACATGTATACTGTACAGTATATAAACCATATAAATATACAACAATGAATGCTATTGAAAAAGGTCAGCATAGTTCTTGAAACTTGATTGAAAAGATTTAAAAAATATAAATTTTAAACATTTTAAAATCATCCCCCAACCCCCAGAGGTCATCCCGTGACCCATTTGGGTGGTCCCAACCCACATCGCAACAACAACAAACAACAACAAACAACAACAAACCACAACAGCATAAGCCCGCCATGTGGACCTGTACTAGAGTTATACAGGGCTAATAGCACTCCCAGTGTGAATGCAGATCCTGTTCGGCTTTAAGCTGTCCTGGCTGGTTGCTCCGCTGGAGGTGTGTTCTCTTCCAGCTAAATAATGCAGTGTCATGTGATGATGAGAGACAGGACAGCGCTTTGTCGTCGCAGATAATGAAAAGCTTTTTCCTAAACAAAAAAGATCTTTGTGTGTGTGTTTTTTTGTTTGTGTTCAGAATTCCCAGTGGTGTTGAAACCAGCACTTTGGTTGGAAACTTTGAGAACATTGCTCCTCGCAAACCTACTGTACTGAGTACTGAGACTGACACTCCTCTCTACTCCCCCCCCTGCAGTTCTCCGAGGCCATTCTACGCACAGTTGAGGAGTATAATAACAAAGTTTTTAGTGACGCTGCCGCTCCTGAGAACTTTCTACTTCCTTTCTCTCCTGTCTCCCCAGCTATCTACCTTTTCTACTCCCCTTTTTCTGCCCTCTAACCCTCCCCTCTCCTCTCTCCCTCCCTCCCTCTGTGGAATTTCCAGACCACCGTTTCCACCCACCCGTCGACCTGCCGCAGTACAGCCTGTTCGAGACTCATCTGACAGGCATGTTGCTGAGAGGCGCAGCAATTAATATGTAAGCACCTCTGCACCCTGGCTAATTTGGCCTTCATGGCGGAGAGGCTCCCTGTAATTACGGGAGAGGCTGGTTGCTCTGCTCCCGTTCCTCACCGCAAACACTCTGGTAATCTCTCTCTCTTTCTCTCTCTAAACACTGCTCCTGATAGTGATGGAAGAGAAGTGTAGGCTGCACTTCCCATAATGCTCAATTTTTGGGGGACACACGATGCCGTTCAAATCTTTTCCTGTAGTCATTGTAGTTTCATTCGTGGCCTGAGGAAACATAATATAGACTATACAGACACATTTTGTACCTTGAAATTATAGAAAACAAGTGCGTGGGCAGTTCTTTTTTTTCATTACCAGAAGTAATGTGAATACTTTTGACCAATGAGACTGGGATGGAGAAAACAGGTGCAAATAACCTTTTTTCACAGTGACCCAGAAGTTCTAGCAAGACAGGTAAGGTTTCTTCTGGTATAGCCTGTAAACAGGCATGATGGTTATTCCCCCAACTGTCACAGCCCTAGTTCTATGTTTAGAGTTAATGTAGCCAGTTCTCAGGTCTGGGTGTGTACACACGCTGCTTCATTAGATGCTCCTATGGCACATTTGTTCTACCTGTTAGGGAAGGACAACTGACACCTTCTGTTTTGATTGATTCTTTTGAGTACATGCAGTTTCTGCCACGTTCTTTCATCAACTCACAAGAAGTGTTTAATCAGCCAAATAAACTACGAACACATGTTAGGGTTTCCATGAGCTTTAAAAGTTGTGCGAAAGACTTTCCCTGTTTACAGGATAGTCAGGAAAAACGATTACCCTCTTAGGTAGAACTTATAGGTCACAGTGACAAAATGAAGATTAGGCTATAATGTGGATTGTAGCACACAATTTTACAGTATATGATGCTGACAGACAGTAGATATCTGCAAAAGCCTACCAACAATTTTTATAATTATATATTTCATATTAGGGACAGTTGAACAAATGGAAGGAACTTGTGTTGTGTAAAAATTATGCTACCCAAATGTTAAAAGTTATTCCATTTTCACACAAAGACCTGATATATTGTTAAACCTGTTAACCATGGCTAATAGATCAGATTAGATCAGTCAAAACAATGCATTATACAATCAACACGAGTTAAACTGATCATTTTGACATTTCACTTGGAGGAAAAAATATTTCCACCGGAACCATTCTGAGGTAATTTTATCCTTTTAAAAATTATTTAATACATAAATTCTATACTTACATGACAACTTGGGCAATTTCTATGCTATAACCAAATAATTGGTAAACTATTTCAGTTTACTTCCCCTACCAATTTGTTAGTTTGTATCCTCATCCTTACGTACCAAACTCACCTCCAAATACGTTTTAATTGGACAGGAAATGGAAAATGGCATCTATACAGTCTATGATCTTACCCCATCTTACACTAGCCTACTCATTATAGTTGCCATGCAGTTGATCTCACTCCAATATTAAAATATTGCGGCACCACGTCTCTGTATTCGAGTATTTCTTAATAATACTGTCCATGAGCTGTTCTGGTGTCAGCGTTACGTACGGCATAACCCGGGTGAACATAGATGGAACTGAACTCGGATCTGTAAGCTCCGTACACTTGGGGGAAGATCTCGCGTGGCTTCCCCCCCTCCAATCTCTCGCGCTCTGCGCTTCCACCACCACTTCCAGTAGGTATCCGTCCTCCTCCTCCTTCTCCTCTGCCTTCCCACTCCCTCTGTCTCCGCCGTAGCCTAGCTCTCCCTCTCTCTTTGCCTTTGCGAGATCTCCTCCAGCAACCCGAGCGAAGCGGCCGCGAAGAGAGGCGATTCTCTCCTACCCGTCACTCAACATGGCTACAATCGTAACCTCCACCAGATTCACGGACGAATATCAGCTATACGAGGAACTCGGAAAGTAAGCGACCACCGCCAGTTTTGCTCTTGTTGCATTCAGACTATTTGTGTATATGGGTGTGCACGTTTTCAGTGTTGCTCCTGCCTTTGTGGGGTTAGTGTAGTTGGAGCGTATTGTGCGTGTCTACTTCAGTGTTGACAGGACAGGATCGAGGCTGTCAAAAACAGCGAAGCGACCTCCAGAAACAGACTGTATCTGTACCTAGGTTCACACGATAATAACACATATCGGGATATGATTCATCCGTGTGCATGTAAACGTGTACGAAGCCATCACGGCTCTTTGTATTGTGCGTATGAGAATCGACATCCGCTTATGGGTTATTTGTTAATTTGTATGGAGGTAGCTCACACCTCGAAAAGTCAATTGTAGGCTACATGCTGCTTATACTGTACAATCGAGGTAGCCTACCGTAGTATTGAACAGATCAACTCTGTTACAAGATTGTCTTTCTGAAATGTAGCTTCCCTGTGTGTGAAGCAAAAAATTATAAAAAAACAAATGCAAATTGCATTTCGACGACTGTATCCGAGTCGTGTAGACTACAGTAAAATGTAGCTGATCGCTGCGGTTTATCATTTTCTGCGTTCTAGACGTGAATTGACACATCGAAGTGCAAAATGCATGTCCGGGCTCGAAAGCTATAGTTTGTAACATGTGTAATAGCCGTGTGGCTAATAGTGCCGTATAGCCTACACTGCCTTTAGAGGAGGAGTAAGCCGCAAAAAATCCCGCCTGTTGCGAATCTCCTGTGTACGGTTAAATGGTAATTCTTGGTTTGCATTTGAGCGGTTGCATGCAACCGGCAACCTGCTCACATTTCTTACTGAAAACTCATGACTTTGGGCTTTCACAATGAAACAAGCCCTGTCCATTCTCTCTCTCACGCATTACTAATACTAACTAACAGGGAGATGTTCTCACAGTCCCACATACAGAATATCCGACAATATGAATTATGTATGTAACTTCATTCAACACTGTTTGCGTTAATGCCTTATTACAGGGTATCCAACGATCTACACTTTGCTTCTGACACATCTTTCAATGGGCCATTTTCTGTGTGGATTTTTGCAAAACATTATTTATTTGATATTACCCTATTGGTGACTTATACATGACAATGTTTTTTTTTTCCTAAAGGGGGGCCTTTTCAGTTGTTCGGCGGTGTGTCAAGAAATCTACCGGCCAGGAGTATGCTGCAAAAATTATTAACACAAAAAAGCTCTCAGCCAGAGGTAAGTCTGGTAAATACTCAGTATACAGCATTGTGTGCCGCGCTCATGGAGTCAACTTTAAGTTGAATTCGTATTACCTGAAAACCGATACGAGTTTTACTGTAGGCCTTGGCAGGTGTTAATTGTATTTCCTTAAGAGCCCGGGGAGCTAGCCTTTCCTCTCTGTGTCAGTTGAGATTTGTAAAAAGCGAGAGTCTGGTTGGCAGAGCGCTCAGCCTTGTCAGTGATAGGAGGCTGCTTTTGGTTCGTTGTGGTTACTGGGTTCTACAGTGAAGCGGTTGGGGCTGTCTTCTGTGTGTGACGTAATATGGTCAAATTAAGAATATTAAGTGCGCTGATTTTATTTTATTCATTTATCATGAATTTGCCGCCCATACGTGTGACGTAAACCACTTTTGGTGAATCGGCGGCTTTGTGTCGTGCGTGTGTGTGTCTGTTTTCTGTGAGCATGTGCAGTGCACCAACAGATTCGCGCGCTGTCTGTGTTGATGCGCGGCCTGCGGGCCTTGTGTGAGTGCCCGCCTGCCCAGGCTGGCAGAGGCCAGGACTGGTTCTGCTGTTCATTTCCCATGGAGGGGGGAGGGGGGAGGGGTGCTCTAGTTGTCTCTCTCTCTCTCTCTCTCTCTCTCTCTCTCTCTCTTTCTCTCCCTCTCTCTCCCTTTCTGTAAACAAATGAATGATTGTAGAAGAGATCCTTAAAAAAGCCCTTCCCACTAGGCGATTAGATCTGGTGTGTGTGTGCGTGCGTGTGTGGGTGTGTGTGGCGGGCTGTGCTGGCAGCAGTCCGGTGCTAGTAACCCGGCAACAAGCAGGGGTGAAACACTTCATCCCCATAGGCTGACCGCTTTCTCTCCGTCTGCCTCTCTAGGTCCTATTCACAATTATTAAACACACACACACACACACTGTGCCCACTGCCATTCGTCAAAGCTGAACTGCCTGTGTGTTGGACACACAAGAAGCAACTTCTCCCTGCCTTGGAACCTCTCGCCAGGCTGCTGGGGCTTTGCGCTGAGGCAGCCGAGCTAGAGAAACACCAGGGTCACGACTCACGACTCACAGCCACCCGTTCCCTAAACGCTCCCTCTTTCCCACGATAAGTGGACTTAAAAACTCCGGTACAACCAGGACTGTGTGTCTGTCTGTACATTAGGTCGGGGCAGGGCTGTAGCAGGGGCACAGGAGGAACAAACGGTCACACCTGGGGGGTCTCACGCCCCTAACCCCCCTCTGTGCAACAGTGCCATTTCAGTGCTATTCACTTTGCACCGATAGGACCGATAAGAGAGGAGAAAAGAGAGAGGAGTGTAAAGGCCGGCCCACGCAACAGGATTATGAGACAAGATAAGCAACCTTGAAAAGACTGAGGGGCAGATGTACTAACATGTTAGTGCCTGTTTTAGATGTAATATCTAATGTCCGCCTAAAAACATGCCGCGGTATGTACGAACAGACGCAAGTGGCAAAATACGCATTCTGCCTGGCGCAGGAGTGCAGAATTTGCATTGAAATTTGTCCGCCTCTTAAAAGCAGGTGTAATCCAGGAAGCGTTTACTTGCATAGGGGAAACAATGGCATCAGTCATGCAAGCAAGATCAAGACACAGTCAAGAGAGTATAGGTTTAGGTGGAAATTAGGAAGCGAAATCTTTCTCTGCTACTGCTGATACCCTTTTTTATGGGTCGCTATATTAATTTAAATAGCAAGAGGAGTTCCACAATATTGTTCATGATTGTAATGACACTATTATCATAATGTCATTTTAAAGTTTATTTGCTTAAACTCACATGACATTGGTAATTGTATTTTACTGTACCTCGGTTCTGAACACGCCTTTCATCAGCGGCTGACTCCATCACGACGGAAAATTCTTATAGAAATGATTGGTAGGGAAGATTTAATGGTCCCTTAATATTGGTATGTCCCTACCGTCCCTACCCAAACCTACACTTATGGACACAGGCCAAGGAGACATGCTGAGAGGATTTTCGCCACAAGAATGACTCTTTTTCAATTAAGTGAACAAGTCATCAAGCGTTACAGATTAAGCAGTCATGCAATAATACAGTTACAGGAAGAAATCAAGAGATGATATCGAACCTTCGACTTAGCGAACTGGATGCCGCAAATTATGATTAGAGGATGGTGGCATGCACTGAGGTTTTGTACGTTGAGCGTCACATATTTAAGGACATCTGTAGGCAGATAGATAGAAGGGCACTGTTTCGCGCTGCACCTGTCTCTATGATATTTTAGTAGTGAAATAAGCCTGTATTTTCCTCTCCACGCACCGCCTTCCTCTCACACAAACCCTTGTTGTCATTGGCTGTTAACAACTGGTGTTTTGACTTGAGACGCTGACGAGCGCACACCGCAGGATCATGGAAAGACGAGCTCCGACTGCAAGTATTGGATTAGAGTCTATCACCCACACATATACTGTATAAAGGTTACTAAACAACGCACCTACCCTAGACTACCCTTGACTAGTGCAACTACACACAATTGGTCTTGACATTTGTGTAGTGTGGCCCCAACTTTAGACAAATCTTGTTCCCATTGCTCAGGGAGGGAAACCTGACTGACTGGGATGTCTGGGGGTGGGTTGTCCGCACATACCTCTCTCAAGCAGATGCACCCACACACACATACGAGACACACACGTACACACTTCAGATTTCTTTAAATTACAGTTTTTCCTAAGGTAATTTGTAAGGTAAATGTTAAATGAAATGAGAGAATCCACAAACAACGTGTTATTGCATCTCATCTCATATGGGGATAACAGGGTTTTGTTTTTTTGCAAAGCGATTAAAAAAGTATATAAATAAAAAAGAATAATCCTTTCTTCACCCACTTCTCACACAGTCTATGGTACACAGCTCAGGCTCACACATGGTTGTACATAGCTTTCCTTATAAAATAGGGACTTATATTTTCTTGGTATTGGGAGCAATCCGTCACTCAAACCAGCAGCTGGAAATGCAGAGAAAAATAATCAAATAGTCACCATTTTATCCATTTCTTATGAAGAAATGGATAAAACCCGTAGTGTTCTTAGGAAACCTAAAAATACCTAAAGAGACTTAAATCTCTGTATTGAGGAATTGCTTGAGTGAATTGCTTGCTAAAGACGGCTGATTAGTGTTTCCAGATGTATTTCATGGTAGGGATTTTCATGATCAACTTTTTTGGTCCTCAATTCCAATCTGTTAAATTATTATTTAATATCCGCTGATACCAAGTCCCCACAAAGGTGCTCTGCTGCCTCCTCTCTGAATATAAAGTTTTCCAAGGCGAGTTTCAGTTTATTTTCATTCCATCGTTATAATCATAAAGTGAGTGTTTCAACATGTGGGAGGGGAACCTCCACTCACCCAGCCAATCTTGCATTTACAATGAACGTAGCCTCTGGCCTCTGTTCCATGCTGCCGTTTCGCAGACATAAACAACACACTAGCATGACCAAGCAGCACAACTTTGTGTCACAGAATGAAAAAATAGGAAAAATAAAGTATCAGAGTTAACAACAGGTTGGGTGTAGTTTGATTCAAATTAAAAAGTCTCTGAATTGGCCTTATATTCCCATCTCGGTCTGACCAAGCCTAACCCAGGCAGAAGGTTATTCAACATGAATTATTGGGAAATCATTTAATTTAGATAAAATCATAGTTACTTTCTGGAATGTGAGCATCTTATATTAACCCCTTATAACTAATTGCAGAAGCAAGACAGGCAAAACAAAGCTGTGACACACTTTCGGTTGTGAAATAGATATAAGTTGTGTGCAGCATGCTCCATTTAGGTGTGGATAAGGCCTACTTTATTATTAGCATTTATGATTAAGACAATTTGGACATGTCGTGAAATACGCATGACTCTGTAATCTGGAATATTAGTGGAATATTCATTTTCATTTGTAAACACATTGTTAACTAGCATAAGCTCCCTGCCTCCACATGCTCTATATACGCGGTTTTGAAGTGACCACTGACTTGCTGTAGGTGTTGTCTGAGACAGGTAAGAAGGGTAGCTTTAATGGTAAGCTTTTTCTTGACTAAGTAATAGGAAGACAGCAGTCAGAAAGCTTGCTACGTCAGTGTAGTGTTTGTAGGCTAATGTCCTGCCGCCAGGGTCCGAAATTAACTTTTTGACTCACCGGCCAAGGTGGCTGGTAGATGAGAAAATCCACCGGCCAAGCATATT
>JAODLI010054578.1:0-37664 GCA_027575585.1 Percopsis omiscomaycus | reverse complement strand
TAATATGTCTTAAAATGTTGGCAGCGGACAGCTTGAAACCAAATTAATTAATTTTTTCGCGGGACGGGACGGGGGGGGGCGCGAAATGTTTTCTTCTTCCTAGGGGGGGCGTAACAAAAAAATAATTGAGAGGCGCTGCCATATAGTAACACTACTCTTTTCAGTGTTGCTGTTCAATGCAATTGGCAGACCGTCTGCCTGTCAAATACAAAGGGCTAATGTGTGCTGTTACAACTAAGGTCAAAACTATTGTCTATTTTTAATTTTGCGTAACTAATCATTACAGACGAGTTTGAACGAAAGGAATTGTAAGACGGTTACACAGAAGTGCATCTTATAGTATTACCAGATACATTCTATATATATACTGTATATACTGCATAGACACGCTTTGCTCAAACTAGTAACAGAAAATATGCCAATCTCCTTCGTATTCCAAAAACGTAATTTACTTTTTTGGACTACGTAGAAAAGTCGAAAGTCTGCCTTGGGGAGGTGTTGCTAGGTAACGGCACCGTCCACGGGATGGATGGACGACAGGGGAAACTGGAAAAAGATACGTTGAAGTAAACCTCCATTCAAGTAGAGACGCACTCAATGCCTCGTTTGTTAATTTTTAACAATTTTTACATACACACGCGGACTCAACAGAAACACAATACAGTATATCCCCATCACTTTCACACATGAAAACTTCAGTATTTTGCTCGAAAGCCAGTGGACTTATAGATATGTGTGAGTGGGCTACAGAGAAACGTTCCTTTATCATTATCTGACCCTTTAATTAAAGATTATTTTAATTAATTTGATCTAAGTTCATTTTGTTAGTTGTAATTCTTCAGAGAAATTTATAGGATACAGTTGTCACCTGTTTATGTGATCAACCATCAGCTTTAGAGTTAGACATTTGAAAATCGAAACACACACTGTCAGGTTGTTCCAACAAAATACAGTAATACAAAATACAAAGCAATGCGGAAATACAGTAAATATTCTTTTTGTTTCCAGGGATAAAACAATCTCACTAGCAATTGGCAGACTATGGAGGTGAGGTCAGTAGGCTACCTCTAGGAAGGGTTTACAGCTAGTGATACCAGAGAATCCCCCAGGGAACTAGCATATCACCCATAGTGAGGAGTTTTCTCTCTGTGTGCGTGAGAGAGGCACAGCTGGGGTCTCTTTGACCCTTGGGGACAAAGCATGTCAGTACCACGTGGTGGGCTCAGATGACACAATCACACTAAATGGATCACCATTGATGGCACACACACAGCTCTGCTGTAATAGATACCTATTGAATATACACAGACATGACTAATAACTCCTACTGTGTCTGAGGTCACAGTCTGGGTAAATGCCTCAACTGACACATTTTATACTGGTATTTATGGAGGACAAATTCATGCCTGAAGCTATTTCTTAAACCTAGCGCCAACTGTTAAACGTCCCACATTTTACTAATATTACATTATTTATGAGAAACACCAGTTTTAAATGCAACAATTAAAACAGACTTTCTTGAATCATTTATTCTCATTAATTTCACATGGTTATAGGGAGACACACATAAGGACAATCAAACCAGCCCTTCCTCCCAGAAACATCATTCTCAGCAAAAATAGAAATATAATTTATTTCTAAAACAACAATGATACATATGGAACAGTAAAATATATTACAATAATTCACTTGATTTATAAAGTCCGCCTGGAAAAAGAAAACCTATTAATTTCATTGTATTTCACATGAATCTCAAAGGAAATGTATACTACCACTGGGGCTGCATTTGCACACAACAAAATCTTTTTTGGCTGGCTAATGAAAACCAATAGTATTACCCGTTTCAACCTTTTTGGATGTTGGATTGATACGCTAGAATGGATAGAGACCTCCCCATCACTTATTTATTCTCTGCTTTAACTGACCCTAGTTACCTGGAGTATAGCATTAAAGGTTCTGTGTAAATGCAGCCAGTGTATATTTATATCTGTAGTCAACTCTATACAGACAGCAAGTGTGTACAATATGTGTACTGTGTAATTGACAAAGAGACAAGGCAAAACTGAGGGAATAACCGTTGAGGAGGGTGTGTTTAGGACTGAGAGAAATCTAAAACCGAGTAGAAAAACTCATCAGTCTGCTCATCTATCGACAGGTGGCTGCTTAAAACTATGTAAACTCATTGCATTGAATATTCAATGCAAATATAACATCTCATATACATCCTTACAGAGAACCAAATATTACACAAAAATATGTTCGCATGCACACACACACGACACGTACAAGCATATACATATGTACACAGGCCAAATGTTTGTGCCAATACACAAAACAAACAGGAACATAAATATATGTAACCGACAAGTTTCTCACACACACACACACACACACAAGCAACACATATATACAAGCGTCTCACAGGGAACACATATATACAAGCGTCTCACAGGGAACACATATATACAAGCGTCTCACAGGGAACACAACATCACTGACAGCAGGCATGCTGAGCTTTAGCGACGTCACAGATCTTGGAGCGGGGTGTCCACAGCATGGCATTATGAAAAGGCTAGGAGGGGCAGTGGTGTTGGCATGGAAACAGTCTCATCACTGGTAAGCACAAGGGGTGTGGCACCGTCGACACACCGCTGATAATGTTTGGTTTGTGTTTAATGTGCGTTTCGGAGGGTGTAGCAGAGTGTGTGTGTGTGTGTGTGTGTGTGTGTGTGTGTGTGTCAGTCAAACACTCATGTATACTTCAGACAAACATGAATTTCGCCGTCGGTGAACCAGCGGGCGGTCCAAGCTGCTGTGCGAGCAACGCGCTTGGCTCCTCAGCTTCACCCACTCATCGAAGATAACGCACACCCTCGCCTACAATTGGTCAACAGCGTCACGTGACCGATTATGAGCTACCCCATCTGGCGCGGAGTCACAGCGCGTAGAGTGACACTATACATACACTCACACCACCAGCTGTGTTTGTCTGAAGTATACCACGGCCGTAAAGATCTGTGTGTGTGTGTGTGTGTGTGTGTGTGTGTGTGTGTGTGTCTCTCTCTCTCATAGGGCTCTTGGGATGATAGTGAAGGGCAGGACGGGGCTACTGGCCTCCAGCTCCAAGGCCGTGAGGAAACACTCCGTGGCAGCTGCAGCGTTGCCCTGAGCCTGCAACACCTCGCCCAGGCTGTTCCACACGTCATGCGCAGTACTGGCGACACCAGAGGGGGCGGGGAACAGTGGCGTTAAAACATTTCAAATACACACGATGGTGTGTTTGACCAAACTAGCATGAACCAACACACACACACACTCCTACCTGTTGACCTGAACGGCGTCCCTCAGGACCTTCTCTGAGAGACTGTAACGCTGCAGCTGATGGAGAATAAGACCCTACAGGGAGGCAGAGGTTATCACTACTTATGCGGCTGCCTGGCTCAAGTGTTCAGCTAGTACATGTAGTACTAGTATGTGTCGGGGGATACGAACACGAGGATTCAGGAAGAGGAAGAGATAGAAAGAGGAAGAGATAGAAAGAGGGTCAAACAGTCACAGGAGGACAGGGAGAGGTTTGAAAAAGCCAGGGAGACTTGGTAATTTTCTCTTCAGAGAAAGTCTTCTAAGACCGTCCCTCAGGACCGGGTGCAATTACTGCAAAATGGAGAGACACACTTTTGCGCGTGAACATGCATATGAATGCCTCACACAGTCAGGGAGGCTATGAGGACAGGATTGGAGGAGCTCTCCAGAGACCAAGCACAAGGACAGCATGGAGAGAAGGACTGTGTGTGAGTGCACGCCATCTGTGCTGCTTACAGTCTCTGCATGGCAACACACCTGGGACCGCTCTTCATGATTCGAGGTATTTGACTTTGCACATAATTGAGTGAAAGTGTGTGTCGTGTATACACACTGAATATGACCGAATGTGTGTGTGTGTGTCTCCTACCAGTCTCTGCATGGTCTTCACATGCGTGGGGCTAATGGACAGGGCCTCCTCATACCAGCGTTTGGCCTCGTCCATGTTGCCGCGGAGCTCGGCCACCTGCCCCCGCATGTACAGCACGTTGTGGGAGGTGGGGAAGAGGTTGGCGGCCTCCTGCGTGCACGCCGTCGCTTCAGCCGGCTTTGACATGCCGATGTACACCTCAGCTACAATGACAAGGAGAACAAAAACGGTTGGAAGTGGATACTAGGAATGGGTAATGATTTTCTAATATTCGATAGTCGCATAAATAAAAAATCGTTTTTTTATTTAAGTAATGCGTTACTACCGCCAGAAGGTGGCAGAAATGCACATAAAAGCTGTTTGCCAGCCGCCATTAAACATGAACAAAAGAAGAAAAATGTGTCTCTATTTACGTCACCCTTTTTACACAGCGTTTTTCAAGGTGGGAATATTGCACTTTCATTCCTTCCTCACCGCTCTGTGTAAAAGGTGTTGGAGGTAGTCACAGAGCCGGAATGTTTGTTAAGGGACTGCAGGCATGGCGGATGTATTCGCCATATTACCCAACCATAATAAGCGTTGTGTTAAATAAATCGGGAAATGCAGACACACATAATATCAACTTTTCCACAGTTTTCCCTTCCGTGTCTGGCTGGCTGACTCGTTTCTATTGGCCGCGCTGGTCATCGTCGCAGCGAAGCACAAGCTCCTATGGGCATGAGCTGCGTGGCGCAAGCCATTAGAAATAATGGGTTTCAGAGCGCAGTAGTGCCGTCATCGCGTTCGGTCTGAAAGGGCCTTAAGCTCCGCGCGCCTTTCTGCCTCAAAACCTTCATTTATACAGTCTATGGTCAAAACGCTTCCCGCTTATCTTTAATTTATCTTTGTGTGTGCGTACGTGATCAAAAAGCAATTTTGCTTGAAAATGCCCATCCCCAGTGGACACACAAGATCAACTGAGTAGATTGAGACGACTAGGAGAGAAAATAGGATAGAAAGGCACAAACAAAAGCTAAACACACTCATTCTTCAGACATTTAGACTCAAAACCAGTTTACATTACTTCATCGTCATTGCTGTAGAGTGAAATTCATGTAGCGGAGTTCTTTTCTTGACATACATGTATGTGATTCACTGCCTAGTTCATGTAGCATATGTATGGATTGAGAAACCCTTGGAGTAAGGAAACCCTTTCAAAACCTTATTGGCATTATCTAAAATGCACATGCATGAACTATAAGCTGTTCTAAATATTTGTTGTGTATATAAAAACACACAACAAACTGAACACAACAATTAAGACAGCCTGCTCATATTACAACATAGTGACAGGTTGTATCCAAATGAAACCCTAGAGCTAAGGGGATTTCATTATAGCAGTGTCCATATACCTGCATGCAGCCAGATCTGTGCCAGGGTCATCCAGGGGTGCAGGGGACCGTGTTTGGGGGCACTGCTCTGCAAGGAGGAGGCAACTTCTGATAAGGCCTGCTCTACCCGACTGGCTGCTATAGATGTAGCGTGGACTGAACCTGGGGGGGGGGGGGTGAAGGAATAGAGATTACTGAAACGCAGACAGGAAAGGGCAAAAGATTAACACCGTTGAATGGTGGTTAGCTACACATTAGCTACACACTACAGCCTCAAATCTGTCAACACCATTCCAAGTGTTGCAACACGCCTAAATGCAGTTCTGCTAGGTTATTCATCATGCATGAACACTGTACACACTGCATCTGTTAGTTAGACTGATTGTGCATCTCCTTGAATTAAACTAAACAATTACATTACAGTCTTCAAAATGGCAACCCCCCAATAATAATAATAATAATAATAATAATAATAATAATATTCTGCATGTTACAAGCCTATAGAGAAGGAAACCATTGTACTGTAACTGTGCCTATTTCTGTATGTCGTATATGATCCAAACTATTCTGGTACCATTTGAGATCATATTAGACATAAAAACACCACTGAATGTCTGAGGTGAAGCTGAAACTATGTGTCACACCATCATGGATTTGACTACGGTACATATATCGACCTACATATACAGAACTCACGATATGCAAAAAAGGACAAATAATATATGCCAAATAAAACAACTGGCAACAAATCACCGTCTCTCTCCTTTTATGCACTTAATTCGGCACTAATATCCTTAATTCTATTCTGTTTAATGCATAGGAGTTCTGAGAGTATCACGTGGAAGAGCAACTTGTCATCTTTGCGGTATTTGTACACGTTACATTTTAAGTATGGGAAGTGTGTTGAGGCCGCCTGTTGGTCAGAAGACATGGCTTTGACATAGTTCAAACCACATCACATTAAAAAAAAAAAGCAGGCTTTCAGTTCCTCCTCTCTTACGGGAACATCTTCTTGTTCTGCACTCCCGTGGCTTAATGTGAACCTCAAATACTTGGCAGTGGCCCATGGTTCTGACTGTCAATGTCAACGTGTGTGTGTGTGTGTGTGTGCGTGCATGCTCAGTAAGACTGATGTGTAAAACACCCGAGAGTGTGAGAGATAAAGGGAACAATGGTGCGCACGCACGCACACACACACACACACACACACCGTTATTGTTGACTAGTGTGGTTTGAAGGGCACTTAGTCAGGCTGAAGAGCTCTACCATTTCCACTGTACTCTCTGGTTCAGGCCAGCGTAGAGAACAGTGAGCGTCAGTGTGTAGGTGGCTTCCTGCGCTGGCGTCATGCACATGTGCTGAAAATACTTTGTGGGAAAACCCACCCTTCATTAAATATACCCTCAGACTGCAAAGCTCAATAATTAAATCATTTCCATGACACCTGACAAAAGCCATCTCTATTTGTAGATATCGTATAACTGTAAAGACCAAAATCAGGTAGTGGAGGGGAAATGGAGGGGGGGGAAATGACACTGATCATGTCATCTGAATATATAGTGCTCTTTATCGTAGCTAGACACGGCCTACGCATTCTAGATCCCTAAAGGTATACTATGAAACGTGTATTCATTTTTTTCAGATAGACTTAAAGAGTTAAAAAGCAAGACATGCACTTACTGTATCCCTAAACAACCCAGTCACAGTCTGGGTCAAAACACAGCTACATGGTCAAAGTCATTTTTGGAATTGCAGGTGCAGAGCAAAACGTGGTCAGACACACAGAGAGGGCAGCATCTGGTGGGGTTTCCCATGATTCTTTTCAAGGGGAACTTTTAACACTTACTATTAACACTGTCAGGTGACTCGTCCTAATAAGAGTGTGCTTTATCCTGTTCCAACATTTCCCTTCATCAATCCTTTCCTACTACAATCTGCCTATAATAGCAATATAGCAAGTATAAAATAGCAGCCAATAGTGCAGATGCATATGCAGACACGTGGAGGACTAGATCTCCTCATACAGTTGGTAAGGCGCATGGGATAGCATGTGTAAGCGCAGCTCATTAGTAGCTCACAAGTAGACTGGTTCAAGCAGTCTGTCAGCAAACCTAATAGTCTGCCAGCCAAACCTTTTTTTGGTGAAGCAGCCCTTTAATTAGGCTATTCATAGAAAAGGTACACTTTAAAAAAAATAAAAATAAAAGGGTCTAAAGATTTTAAATCTTTGCTATGACGTAATGCGAGGCATGGCAGGGAAGCATCATATAAATAGACAAAGGTGTTTCGTCCAGCATGTGGTTACAGATTAATAAAAATTAAATTTTGGTCAACATTCTAATGAATGGACGAGAGATTTGTTTTTGAGATTTGTTTTTGTAAGACTTAAATTAGCAAGATTGCAGTTAGCTAACCTAAATGTAGGAGTCATGGGCCACATTTAATAGGCCTCAGCTAATGCAATTGTCTGTGGCAATATATAAAATGACTACTTGCAAACACGCCTCAACTGAGTAAACACATGCTAGGTGAAGCAAATATGTCACTAAACCTTCAGAAAAAATTTTTTATTCTAACTTCTATACACAGAGGAGGGAGAGAACTGAGGGGGTCCTCGGATGGAGAGGCCAATGGATGAAAGGACAAAAAGGTCAGAGGGATGGATGGAGCACATTAACCAGCTACTTACAAACAGAAAACATGTTGTGAAAACCGAGAGCGTTAGCGTCCAGAGGGCCGCCTTGAGGAATGGATAGGTTGTAAATTGGAAAAACAAGACATGGTCAATGTCATTATTAAATCAATGAGACGAGGGGGGGGGGGGGGAGAGGAGAAATGTATCCAAAATAAATAAAAATACAAAACAAGACAGCATGACACATTAATCCACAAGAACAGAGAGAGGGAAGGAGGGATGGCATGATACACAGGGAACATTTAAAAAGACTAGGGGACAGAAAGCAGAGTTGTGTGGGGACAAAATAGGACCACTGCCAGTCACTAGTCACCAGTTGTGTGTGAGTGTTTAAGTGTATATTTTAGTCACAGATCTTGATGAAATTACAGCACTATGGACCCGAGTGATTCAAGTGTACTACTAAATCATGAACATGGCTGATACCAAAGTGCCCTTACACAAGTCCCAAAACCCCAGGATGAATCAGAACTACCATTAATGGCAGTAGTAGTTTGTATATCTTCTTTGTTTATACCTCTCTCCCTACATATTTTACACATAAAATTATCCAATATAAAAGATATTCTCAGAGAGATCTATCTCAGGATTAGTTGCTTTAAAAGCCTCAGTTGTCGGCCATGCTGGTGAGGTCAGGTTCAACATTGGGACTCTAGTTTCCGGACGGCACAAGGCCAGCGGTAGCGCTAACGCAGACATAGTGACAGTTGGGCGCACAGTGGTTTTTCTCTCGCCTGGGTGCGTTTGCTAATTTTCCTGCTCGCCATGACATCGCTTGCGCCGAAATGGGCGTAGAGGGCGCAGTAGTGTGTGTCAGTCAAAATCTGAACTAGTTTGGTGTCAAATAAAACCAAATAATGCGCTAGCATCTCCACCTGGTCAGACCACATCTTGGCGCAGACGCAGGCGTTGTGTGGCCACTTGCGCTGTGAACTCCGCTTGTGTGTTGACCCGGAAACTAGGGCCCTTGTTCTCATCTACCCTAGTGGCGAGTTCTGAGCCACACACAAACAAAAAACACTGATTGGTCAACAAGTCCCACTCCACACCATGCTACAGTCAGGCAGGACATGGAGGCTGTATTACTATTGGTGGAGAGCTGCTGGCGAATGGCGTGGTCACAAAAGGGGTGACTTCTGGCCTTAGAGGGGGGAGGGGGAAGGGGGGGAGGAGCAGGAGGCAGGGGGAAGGCGGACGGTCTGACAGGAGGGAGAGTAGCCGGGAGGAGGGTGAAGAAAGGAGAGGAGGGGGAGGAGGGGGAAACCGGTTCAGAACCGGAGTGAGAGGAGGAGGAACCTGACATTTAAAAAAAAAAAAATTAAAAAAGAAAGAAACAAATACAGAAAGGATGAATAAAATTATGGAAAGATTAGAGACAGCAAGGAAACAAACACGCACAGCATTTCTAAATAATAATAATGATGACTTTGTTGGTGGAGACCCAGTACAAATTGCTCTATGTACACATTGTACATACAATGTATGGTCACATACTGCAGTGAAATGTATTTCCTGCAGGCAACACCGATTGTGCAATAATAAATATAAATACAAATATTAAATTGTGTGTGTGTGAACCTACCAGTCTCAGGGTCGCTGAAGTCAGGCAGGGTCATGGCGTTAAGCTGTCGCCTGTCTGCTATGGCTCTGTCCAGCAGGCTACTGCCACGCCCAGAGTCACTGAAACAAAAACAAAAAAACTAAATGGTGAGAGACGTTTAAAATGCATTGAATTGGCTTTTCCAGTGGATGTATCCAGCCTGGCTTTAGGAAGTGCTTGAGAGAACAGGTGTGTATATATGCAAGTGTGTTTGTACCTGGGGTTGGTAAGGTTGTAAAAGCTCTTCCAAATCTGCAGCATGTGTTTACAGGTCAGCAGAGCCTCCTCTGGGCCTCTACAGAGAGTCTCCAACTTCACCTTGGTATACAGTAGACTGAGAAGAACACACACACACCAGTTACTATGACCCTAAAATATAGAAAAGAGATAAGAGTGACGGGTTGTGTGCTACAAACTGGGATTATCCCCATGTCCAGACACACTCTGAAGGTGTGCTGAAGGGCTGCAACACAGCAAAGACAGCAGTGAACACGCACGTCCACAGTGGGGCTTCAGTGTGCGTCTTACTTAAAGTTCTCGGGGTACTCCGACAGGGCCATCTCGATGATGTTGAGACCGTCGTGATAGTGTTTCTGTGCAGACAGCAGTAGGGCCAGTAGATGCAGGGAATGGACGTCATCACCTTGGAGCTGCAACGCCTGGCGGACGTAGCCCAGCGCTTCAGGGATCTATATACATACATACATACATACATACATACATACATACATACATACAAGTGATGGCAGTTTTTATTATTATTATTATTATTATTATTTCCCTGTTGGTGGGCAGGAGACCCAGTTAATCCAGTGTGCGTTACCTGTCTGGACACAGCCAGCTGCAGGGCTAGGTAGAAGGCCGCTAGATGGTCAGTAGGAGACAGACTCTGGGCTCTACGCGGGATGAAAAGACAGAGAGTTTACACTGGCTCATTCAGGCACCAGGTGGTTAGGAGGAGCTCATTTCCGAAGAAAAAGCCCTGTGCTCATTTTGTTTACCAATCCTATAGGCTAGCCAGCAGCAAGAGCTGTGAAATTAGGTGGGTGTGAAGAGAGAAAGAGAGCAATTGGGTGGGGGGGGTTGCTACCTACCTCTGGAAGGCTCCCAAAGCTTTTCTCTGATAGTCCTCCTGTGTGCCTCGCAACGATGCTACAGAGACAGCACATGACAAAATGGTGTAATAGAGTAGATACAATACTGACATGGCTGTTAGCTTTTATTACATCAGGATACAGAACCACAAGCACAAGCGCACACAAACACTAAATACAGTTCCTTTATTTAAAAAATAAAGTGGCCACAATTTACAATCACTTCCTAATCTCTAACTGTAAACACCACTGTCCAAACTACTACTGCAAAATGGCTTTGCTTTAGAGAACTGTATCAATTAAACACGCACACAAACACACACACACACACACACACACAGGCTTACCATCAGTAGCCTTGAGACTATAGACCAGGCCGATGGCCAGGTATCCTTTTGCCCGGAACTCAGCTGCCTTGTCTCCCATTTCTATCACCATCTTGGCAAAACACTCCCCCTCATCCAGCTGCACAGAAGCAGGGCAGAGAGGAAAAAGGCGTCAGGAAAAGAGGTAAACAGGCACAGGTTATCTTACATTTGCCAACACTGGTTTTTGAAGCAGGCAGGTATGCTGTAAATAGACAGAGACACCGGCAGGGATCAGACTGACCACCAGGCCATCTTCTGTGCTTTCTTAGCTTTTCTTATGCTCAGTATTTGTCCCCACCCAGTGCAAGGGTCCTATGCACAGTTTGACAGCCAGCAGGGGGATGGTGGGGTCGTCAGGCTTCAGGCGGATACACTCCTTCAGCACCTTGACGGCCCGCGCCGACTTGCCGGCCGCCATCAGCGACAGAGCTAGCTGGTACCACAGGTGGAACTCCTCAAAGGCAAACTTCATGGCTCTCTCCAGACACTAGAGAAGACACATAGATCACAAGCAGGATGAATATAAAATACAGAACAAGAGAGCTAGCAAAACACAGACAGGAAGGAAGGGACCCCGTATAGGGTGGATGATAGGCTAGTTGTTTAGTAATTTTTGGGATACAAGCTTCTGTTAAATGACCTCTTTGTAATTATAACCACAATATATGTATGAGTCAAGAGAATATAAGACACTATACTAGTAGTATAGCCTGAGCATAGCCTAGAATATCCACGCGTCCTTCAAAAAGGGGGCAGGATAGGCTAGTGGTCGACAACAGTTCTTGGGTTCGATCCCTGACAGGTACAGCAAACCTGTAAGCATCCATGAGCAAGATATCTAACCACTACCTGTTCCGTAATACTTGTAACTACTCACTGTAAGTCACTTTGGATAAAAGGACCTTATTATAATAAAACCAATATTTTTTTCCCCCCCATATTTTTCACATGACCACGGAAGCAGACCAGCTCCTGTTTCAATGCGTTTATGCGTGTCTACGATTCACCTCTGACAGCATCTCATACTGTCCTCGCCTCCCCAGAGCGATGGTCAGGAGGTCGTAGACCACAGAGGCTGACTGAAGGCTGATGATGCGGTCGTTGTTATGCTCAGGAATCCTGCTCAGCACGGCGTCTCGGTTAGCCTGGAACACACACACAGGTGGTGTTATCAAAACTCTGTGTGGACCGTCTTATCAATGCTTTCTTCAGTAAGAGAAGGCCACGGTGTGTGTTGCAGTGTGAGGGCGTGTTGGTGTCTCACCATGGACTCACTGATGAGCAGCAGCAGCAGGGCTTCCTCTGTGTTCTCCTGTGGACAGAACAGACTGAGAGAGGGGGGGGGGGGTAGAGAGAGAGAGTGTAAATAAAAAGTAAATAGTCTGTACTTTGCTCTATTTTCTTTTTTTGACACCTACACTGTACAGTATACACAACGTCCACATAAGATGCTCCAAGTTGCACATAAACACCGATCGTTGCATACAAACACCTACTTCTCCCCAGAATACACTCTTGGGTGCCGGCTCAGATTGTAGTTCTTGGTGTGAGTGTGTCCTTGTCTCGCGAGATCGTCCAATGGGGACACGGTGGGCGGGTCTTCCACAGGGGACCAGTAGCTTTGTTCACACATCCCTCTGAGCAAGATCTCTGCTAGCTGCCTGGCAATGGTCTACAGACAGACAGACAGATGGGAGGGTGGGTGGACGGACACACACAGTTGGCCACTGACAACTCAATACATTTGTTTTGGAGTGATTTCGGTCTAATGGTTTTGGAGAATGTTGACATCATTTTCCACATCTCTCACTGTGTGTTTCGTATACCAACGTCTGTGGAGTTTCTATTGATTTAGATGATTATGACCAACTAGTTCACTCCATTTTGAGTGAACTAGTCCTAATACCCAGTAACTGTATTCTTTTTGCATTACCCCCTCTCCCTGAATATACAGACACCCCCCCCCTTCTCCCTCTCTTACCATACGGAGGTTCTGGGTGGTCCTCGTCTCCACGGCCCGTAAAATCTCCCGGAATCGGCCCACACCCTGTGTCAGGTTACTATAGCAGCCAAAAAGTGAAAGGTGAGTCACAAGTACAGGGAACAACATGAAGAACACTGTGTGAGTGTACCAGCAGTTGTGTTAAACCTGAGTGTGGATTGTAAAACTATGTCTACTTGTAAAGACCCAGTAAATCACCAATACTAAAACATGATAGCTGTTATATTTGTAGGCTTGATTATATTTGTGTATATAAAAACAGTGTCTTGTATTCTCAATCTTAAGAATGACAAACAAGGCTTTCACTCACTGATTATCCAAGTAAGAGTTATCCTTATCCTTGAGGACGTATTTATGTCTTATAGCATTGTCTTATCTACTATATATGCAACCGCTGCTTTTGGTCTGTAGTCTCTCCTTGGGTCTACTTTGCTACGTGTAGTCTGGAGGAAGGATCTTGACTGAGGAGCAGCTACAATATGAAAACAGTGACACTAATGCTACTACACCTACTGCCTACAGAGCTAGTGTCTGCGTCCACTCAGGTACATACTCTCTGTCCTCCCACATGCAGAACCTTGTGTAGCAGGCGTAGATGCAGGGGAAAGAGCGGCAGCGTTAACACAGCTCAACCCAACCCAAAGTAGCCTCCGCATTTAGTCTGTACTAAATGAAAAGTATTGAAGTACTGAGTGTATAGAAAAGCAAAAAACCCCTTGGGAGTGGATTTACAGCAAAAGCTATGATAGTGTATTGTTAGCATTGGGCAACAAGCCACACAGGTTTGGTACACCATCCCCAATGCCAATATCTGTATTGGACAGCTACTATTCTGTAACTATTGTCTCCTCTCCTCAATAGCATAGCATGGCTAGAAACAGGAAAGGAAAGGAACGTTTCTGTGCCTGAATTGTGTTCGGGGGTTACAAGAAAGAATGGAGGGAAGGAGGTGTTTAAAGAAATTAATTAATTGAAAATGGACATATTTATTAGGCTACCGTTATACACCCAAAAGGGACAAAATATACATGCACAAACAAAACACAAATGGAAGATATTAGAGATACTTTGGTGGTATAAGATGCTAAAGATAGTCTAGCGAGCTGTAGGCTACAAGCCAGATGGATGATGGCTATGTATGCGTCATAATAGGCCTACTGTTGTCAAAGAATTTCCAAATCATCCAAAAGATAGCGACGATGATATGAAAACCAAACAAATAGCTTTTTCAAAGTAGCGTGCATTATTGAGCTGACACTTTACTGAGCCACGGTTAAAAAACAAAGTTTTTTTATTAATAAAGTTCCATAGGTCTACTTCCTTATACACATACTATATATATACATACAGCCATATTCTATTTATTATCTATTTTCGACTATTAACAGCCCGACGCCGGAATTCCGGTGAACTTTAAGCTATGTATTGAGCAGCAAGGGAACTATAGATAATTTGAGGCCTTGCCTTATCGCTCTCCGACACAAATCTGAAGCTGATGTTCTTTCCACAGGCCGGCCTCTGCCCCCCTCCCCTCCAGTCCCTCTCACCCGTTTTTGAAGTGGATGACGTGGGCTCTCTGCAGGCCTGTTTCCAGGAAGTAGCCCAGCTCCTGGTCCTGAGCCGCTGGGCCTGGCTTTGGACTGCGGTTCTGAATCCCTGCCGACAGAGCCTAGAGACACAGACTGACAGATTGAGACGGCAGGAAGCAAATTCTCCAATAACTACGGTGGTGAATGCAAAAACATGTGTATGACACACGTCACACACACAACACACACACCTTCTCAACCTCCTGCAAGTAGAGCAGAGCGATGTCTCCGGACTTCTCATAGCAGGTGATGATTTCTTGGTCCCGAGCTGATGTGCTCTTGTTTGAAAAGGATGGGGACACAGCATTCTTATTGGACAGGGAAGGAGAAGCAGGCAGGACCTTCTCCAGACACAACCCTGGGGCATTAAACAGGGAAAGAGGGAGAAAAGAAAATAGTGAGAAATAGAGTATTAACCACAGAGGGCCACAGTTTCCTGGTCAAGGCGCAAGCAGAGTTCACAGTGCAAGTTGGTCAAAGGTGTGGCCAATACTTTTTCGCTAATTTAGGGCCGTGGGCTGTGGCGCATGACCACCTGCCAATTTAATTCCATCCGTCATCAATAATTGACAATAATCAGATAACCAGTTCAGCAATAATACATGACAGGGTATGTATCTGGTGTCAAAAAAACAAACCACCAAAATAATATCTAAAACTCTACAATTAGTAGAATTACAATGTAATAATAAAATATATACAAATAATACGGTCTATATAGAGATGTATTAGAACCGCAACCTATATCTATCATCTGTAGCAACAATATGAGCCAGATTTGGGGTATAACAACAGTCCTACATTGCCACTCTGTGGAGGGAAAGAACACTGCAAGATGCATGAGCATCAGTAGCAGGGCTTACATGAACCAATACGTTTCATTCTGAATGAGATCAATCTGACTGCCGATTTCCACAAAATGTATTTACCTGAGCACTAAATGACCAGACCAGCTCCTTACATGCTCCACAGTAGCCAATCAGTATCATGGTTCCAACATGCACAGTATACTGACTCCAGACCATGCCGTAGGTAAAGACTATTTTCTGTATAGTTTAGAGAAGGCTTGATCGTGACATACTCCTACTACTGCTGCAATTGTTCAAAGACGAGCCCAGGATTAACTTTAGCACTTCATTCAGGCCATTATATTCTGATCAAGGTGGTTACAGGAAGCCTTTTTTTAATAACATAACAACAAAAAAATCAATACAAAAAATTATTTTATTAGTGGAATAAAAAGCTTCATGTAAACACAGCTATTGCCAGTATTGGGTTGCTGATAATATATAATTGATTCTTTGTCTTAGCATTCAATTACTTTAAGCATAATGGGTGTCTCTAACTTAAAAAGTGTTGGGTCGACATAAAAATCAACCACCTTAATATCACTCACCACTCACCACCTGGCATGCTTAGATAATCAGTCAGTACTGTACACTTTTTCCACAACACTCTACGTGTATACAATGTGTGGGTGCGTGTACAAGCATATACCTTTTGTAGCGTAGGCCTCTGCGATTATTGACAGCCTATATACAGGAGCACCCACCAGCTGTAATTCATCCAGGTTCACCCTGCTGTAGTGGCCTGTCAATCAGAAGTTAATTATTCTAAGCACAAATGGACTGTTCACTTTTCAAATGTCAGGATGACTACGGGATGGATGGAGGCAAACTCAGACAGTGTGTGGACTACCTAAGGCGTCGCTGTGTTCTCCTTCTACGTAGCACAGTTTAGCCATCAGCAGACTGGCCTCCTGGAGGTAGTCAGCCTGTGTGTGTGTGTGGAGAGGGGGATATGAGGATGAGACAGTGCACCCCTTTTTTAAATATACCATATACACTTATACATACAGCACATCTACCCATCTATCTATGATTACCTTGAGGTTTCCTCTGTCCAGTGCAGCAGTCAGGTGCTTCCTGACCTCCACCAGTTTGGGCCGGGGTCCTCTGGGGCTGGCTCCCTGTTTGATGGGGTTTTCCTTCAGATACATCTGGAGCTTACACTCCGCTAACAACAGCTCCCCCAGGTCATCTACACACAAACACATATATTTAAGCATTAATATAATGGTTCAAATCTCGGCCAGCCCGAATCCTTTGATGCTCAGACTGATAAGGGCCATTTACTGTACATACATTGTGCTGTTCATACAGTAGGCCTATGTGATTTGTGTCGGCCTATTGGAACTTGTTTGCAGTGGACTTGCCAATATAGCTACCCGTAGGTTTTAATTGATGTACAAGAAACATTGCATACAGGCATACCAGGGAGAATTAGCTATTGCCATACCTCCATGTCTAATGTGTATAGCCTTGCCTCTATAAACTGTGTATGGACTGGGGTGGGATTAAAAAAAGAGGAACTGAGCACTAATCCAGTTACTAAACTCATTAAACAGATCCTGGGAGTGACCCTTAGGGTTTATGACTCACATGTGCCAAATGAAAAGTACAATCCTGACATAGTCCCATTCAACTATATAATATAATCTATATAATAATATAATCCCGACAGTCCCATTCAACTATATAATCTTTATAATAATATAATCCTGACAGTCCCATTCAACTATATAATATATCATCTAAATAATACAATCCTGACATAGTCCCATTCAACTCTACAACTCCAAACTTCAACCTTCCTATGAAATCATGGGCGTAAATATGGACAATGCAGGCAGCATTGTTGTTTTTAGGTAAATTAAACACTGAAATGGTCACATAAATAATGATAACAGTAGTTACAACAATACTTACAGACGTACGTATTTTAGTTTTTGGAGTTTTTTTGATCATGTGACAAGATGATACCATATAGCTAGTTTAGGCGCAAAATATGAAAGTGAAAACTGACAAGCTGAGCACATCTGCAAGCCAAGTGAGCCATTACAATTACAATTAGGTCATTTAGCAGACGCTTTTATCCAAAGCCACTTACAATTACATGATGATGCTATTACATGGAGCAGATAGGGGTTAGGCATCTCGCTCAAGGCTCAAGGATGCTCAAGGCTCCTAACCCTACCTCTGGGGCTCGAACCCACAACCTTCCGGTTGGAAGTCCAACACCCAGACCGCTGGACTATCCTGCAGTCATGCCTTTCAAACATAAAAGCGGCAGTAAGAAAATACAAGAGAGAAAAGAACAGGAGGAGAAGGTAGCAAAGCTCCCTAAATGACCTTTGACTTATAAACAGTTGCCAGCCCATGGCCCTCAACATTGTTGAGGATTTTGCTTAAGGAAAGGCCCGTCGATTGCCATTCAAATAGGTGAGTACAAGTGCTTTTTCAAGGGGATTTGGGGTATCTGATGGGCTGTTGTGCCCCTATTTAACAGGTTGTTATTATTTTGGTGTCAGGTCGTCGCCGAGCGCCTGTTGTATTGTATATGTGTTTTTCAGACATGGGTAAAGCCGCTGTGTGTGCCGCCGTGTGTGTGTGTGTGTGTGTGTGTGTGTGTGTGTGTGTGTGTGTGTGTGTGTGTGTGTGTGTGTGTGTGTGCTACATGAACAGAAAAATACACTCCTTTAAGAATAAATGTAATGTTCAGTGTTTTGTCCAGTGTTCTAATTACAGACCAGAGCTGACTCATTTAAGCCATCTGCTTCACCCAGAAGTAATATTGTGTGGGCATGGCGAGGGAGAGGGCATCAGGTTTAGTCATTTATTTCTTATATATTTATGTTTAATATTCCACCTACTTATAAGATCCCCATAGGCACTTGGAAATTATATAAAGCTCTTACACAAGATATTCCTATGGATAGTTGTTACATATCTATAGGTCAGTTAGTTTATTCTAAGTTTCCAGGCAGGTACCTCTATATATGGCAGACAGACAGGATGACAGGCAGGCAGACAGACAGGTAGACAGAGAGGCAGACAAATGATCGCACACAGAAGGATTCACATGCATGCATGCGTTTTTTGCTGTGTATTTGTAAAAGGTATAGACTGGGTTGCACCAACAAGGATTAATCTTTAACCTGGATTAAATCAAGTTTTATCTATTAATCCAGTTGCATTAAATCTAGTTTAAAAATAATCAGGGTTACATTTAAACCAGCCTTTTAATCTTGGTTTTAGTTTTCACAGTAAACCTATAGATACATTTGAATCCTGTTGCTCCTCTAAACTCGGATTAAAATTACAGTTAGGTATTCGTTTTATTAAGACTTGCAGATGAGGTGGTTTAGGGAAAAGATTAGTTTTCCAAAATGGCAGCATATATTAGATTGAATAAATATTAGATTGCAGAAAACCAAAGAGTTCTTCAAAGGAAAATAAGCGACTGCCTGTTGAGTTTTATGATGAATTAGTCCTTGTTAAAGTTGTTTGATAGACAATGACAAGAGAATTCAGCACCCACATAGTAAATTCCCCATAGCTGTCCAGCACAGATAAACCATCAGTTACAGTATGCGACAGAAGGACAAACCGCCTATACTCATTCTCACCCTAATTTACATGGCATCTGCTTGTGTGGACGTCTCACAGTTATCTGAAGGGAATAGCAGCGTTCTACCGAGTGTGAATCCCCCTCCCCCGCCGCCCCATCCTCCAGCTAACAAAACTCTCCCCCCCTCTCCCTCTCTCTCTCTCTCTCTCTCTCTGTCTCTCTAGTCTTCGCGGTAAACGACAAATGATGGAGGGGAACTGGCGCCCTCTGGCGTCGCGTGTCAAGGAGACAACTCACGGTTGCGTCCAGGCCCCGATTGTCCGTGCAGGGTCCCAGTTGCCAGGCAACTGTCCAGCGGTTCAGTCACGGGGCCTTGCTGACATGCAGCAGCCAGCAGGTCAAAGACGCCGGCGGCTATACACGCTGCAGAATAGGGCCTGGTTTGAGCCTGTGCGGGTACATGCACAGTGTTTTCATAGATGGTAGTGTGGGGGGTTCTCCCCACAGGACTGTATCAGATGCCCCTCCCCCCTCCTCTCATCACTCGATGATGAGTAATACAGGCAACACGGTCAGGGCAGAAAATGCACGCTAGTCACTTCCAGTGCTATTATTTTAAGTATAAAATCCACCAAATAGCAATCCGCTAAAATTAGGGATGCAAACGCGCTAGCCTACATATTAACTGTTGAATGTTCCACCAGTAACGTACAGCTAGTACTGAAAATGTCCACTAAATGGCGACGTTTCTTGAGTTGAGTCGAACAATTATTACCTCACTGGATAGAAAAAACTCCAATATAGCCTGTTGCCTGGTTATATAACATATAAATACAGAACCTATTATTGTATAGTTAATGTTTGGCGAGACTACATCTAACAACAGTTTTTCTACAGATTTGATGAAATACCGTTGACGTAATACCAAACGTTTCCCACTAGAGGGCAGTGTATTTCACAGCGATAGTCCAATATAGTGGAATTTTAATTTTTGAGTAAGTCTCTACTTAAAAAAAAACAACGGTTTTAAATGTTACATCTCTTTATTCAATTAAACAAATATACAGCTGATAGTGAGACTAGCTTGCAGAATATATAGCTGTTGTTGTGGTGACTGGTTTAGTGTTACCTTGTAAAAATGACATAGGCTACCACATCCCTGACCAATTACGAGAATTGAGCAAGGCAGAAATAGTCAAATGTTATAAATCATTAACATAAGTGAATAAAACATATTTACACCAGCCTGTGACCAGTACAGCCTCCCAGTCTAGTCACAGAACCATCCCATAGATATAGGCACATGGTCTAGTAAACATTAAATGTATGTCTTTAATTAAATGTATGTATGCAAAAATGTATTAAATTGTTTTCCATGATGTTCATAATTGAACATTATTCCCAATTTCTATGACATTATTTTGCAGTGCTGTAATTAAACATTCTACTTAGAAGGGATACTGTATGTCACTTCTGCTGACAAATGTGGAGCTAATATACATTTTTATTGAAATAGATTAAATTCTACAGAACATTTGAACAAATACCACAAAACCTACAGAAGGCCTACATTCTGTGCTACATTGCTGGTCTACATCATATTCTCAGATGGTACATTAGAATCTTTAAGAGCTAAATATACTGTGCATTACAAGTGTGCAAATTAAACAGGGATATACAATTACACATATTTTGCTTTTTCTAGAAAACACCTTTAGTAAGAGAAGACACAGGTCACAGAAAGACTTTACCAGGCATCAGTAGATTGTATAAAGTATTTTAATACAGTATAATGAAGATGAAAGAAGTGGCAGGTAAGCTGTGTGGAGGAAGATGAGAGGAGTAAAGACCTGACTCGACTAATACAGAGTTTCTGAGTGCGGCGGCCATTAGATTAATTTAGAAATAATTTATTTGTTAAGCAAAAATAAGTGTTTATAGCTGGAGGCCCACCACTAGGGTGGGTTATTGCTTGCATCCCCAAATGGCTGTAGAACTGTGAGCGCAGTTCGCTCTACTTGAGCAGGGGCAGGAACTCGGACCAGCTGATGTTAGCCATGTTCATCTCCTCGTCCTCAAGGCCCGAGAAGCTGATGTCCACCAGCACCTTGCTCAGGCTGTCGTTCATGGTGTCCAGGACTAGTCCCTCCGTTAGTGAGCGGTTGGGCCGCAGCAGCTCCCGGGAGCAGGCGGCGGCTCTGGGCCTCCCCCCCAGCCGGGGGGAGGCAGGGAGCAGCAGCTCCGTGGGGGAGCTGAAGAGGGGCAGGTCCTTGAAGGGCGTGGCGCTGAAGCTGAAGGTGTGGTAGTCGGGCCGCTGTGGCGTGACGGCCGGCCCGCTGGGGGTCCGGATGGGGCTGAAGTTCAGCACGGTCCGGCTCTCCTTGTCCACTGGCGTGACCTTCCACGGGCCGCAGGAGGGCGGCGGCTTGCTAGGCGTGGAGGAGGTCAGGCGGCAGCCGCCCTTGATGGGGGTCTTGAAGGAGAAGTCCAGGCTGGGCTCCGGCTCCTGGTCCGGCTCTGTGTCACGTAGGTCCTGGTGGTCAATATATATATTATAGATTAATAAACATAATTACCCCCCCCCCCTCCCCAACAAAACCAGCCCATGAACGGTTTGCGTACCCATGGTAACCCCCTCCATCTACCTGGGACAAGGAGATGTCCGACACCACCCCAGAGTCCAGCAGGGTGCTGTCAGGGAAGAGGACGGGCTCCTCGTGGGGCGGGCGCACCAGGACCTGCTTACGCCGGGAGCTGCCCGGGTCCCTCCTTCTGGCAGGGGACTCCTTCCTCCCCGCCTTCTTGAGGAGAGGAAGGAGCGGCGGCGCGCATTGGGCAGCGCTGTGCGTCACCTGACGGAAGCACACACACACACACACACAGCGTTCAAAAAACGGGGTAAAATGCCGTCTCAGGAGGTGTCTAACAGCGAGGCATCAAGTGCCGCTTGAAAGGGAACTCTCCTTTACTATCTGCCCCCGTGACGGTCGGCTTTAACTCTGCGCGGCAGCAACTAAAAATGTATCGACAAAGATGGCGTGCTGACGTCGCATGTAAAAGGTCGTTCGAAACAGACCCCACACTCTCTACATGTGGTCTAGAGACGCGGTTCTCAAATGGGGTTACGTGCACCCCTAGTGGAACATGAAGGCAAATCAGGGGTACACGGGGGAAAATGTTAAATTATAAAATTGTACAATAATTATTTAAAGAATTTATATATAAATAGGCCTATATCTATCTATCTATCTATCTAGAAATAAAGTGGTGAGATGTCTGTGTGTTCCTGAAACCATCATAGCGTCTCCATTTATTCTAAGTATTGCTCTGTAATTGGGAAGTTTTTGGACAACCATAATTGCCTACTACGCCATTGCAGTGGTTGCACAAGGTAAAGATCCTCTCCAGCTACAGCGCAGAGCTCAGATCATTACACATGGTTAAACATAGATAAGAGCCGTTCATATTTTGCTGCCTTACCTTGGGAGCGATCCGGACCCTTCTGGTTCCCCGGGCAGAGGTCCGCCTCTTCTGGCCGGCCGACGGGAGCAGCTGGGAGCAGGAGGCGGCAGGGGAAGGCAGGTAGATGGAGGAGGCCACAGGAAGCTGGATGGGCACCAGGTAGGAGTCAGTACGAGGTAGGAGAGGCTTCATGCGCTTCTCTGGACGAGGAGGAGAGAAGAAGATCTCACACAAGGATCCAATGGAACAACCCCCACCCTGATAACTCTTATAAGAGCCGTAATCTTACCAAAGTCACTTGGGGATCTCCCCGTGACAGGAGCCTCTCTCTTCTGCCGCTGTGAACAAAAATCAAACACGTTAATATCCATGTATAGCTTGACGCCATTCATTCATCTCTCTACCCTGACAACACTGGTGCCCTGTGATGGTGGAACAAGCCTGAACTCTGCTATTGGTGACCACTAGAAGTGAGAGATGTTGAGTTTAGTTTCTGGACCTATTATTGGAAGCAATAATTCACTTAATCTCTCAGCTCTATAGTTTATAAGAGAACATGCTGATCATTCAGTCAACCATATGTTAAACACTACAACAACTTGATTAAGGAACACACACTACCAGTAGAGACAGTAGAAACGGTAGAACACACACACTACCAGTAGAAACGGTAGAACACACACACTACCAGTAGAAACGGTAGAACACACACACTACCAGTAGAGGCAGACATGATACAAATATATTACTGAGCAACAGTGGATGTCAGAGGTTGAAAACACAAAGGTTTCCAGTTCCTCACGTACAGCACATACTGTTGAGGATGTAAAAGATGTTCAGTAGTAAAGCACGCTCAATGTATACAGTACTTATCTTAACTGCACATACTCTGCCTTTACACGTTTCTAAGAAAACAAATGTCTTCTCAACAATGCTGACACCAACGGCTCCTGCAACAGAAGACGTTCTTAAAATGCATCTAACATCTGTCCCTGAACCGCCTCTCTCCTGAGCACTTTAGAAGGGGAAAGGAACAGTCAGGCGGTCTTACTTGGCTGGGATAGAACACCAACGGTACTGGGAGAGGGGCGGACGTCGGGTCACAGCCAGGCTGTTGGGGAAACGACGGAGAACCAGAGGGGAAGATATAGTTTATATAGACTTTATATAAATATAGAAACTAGAATACACAAACAACAGTCATGAACTAAAGACAAAAAAAGGATGACTGGTAAGAAGTAATCTCATGAGCCACTTGGAGATGGAGCAGAGAGACATAAAATATCCCAATTTGTGACCACATACCTCAATACCATTTCTCTATTCCTCAGACCAAGCTATGAAACTGTGGTCATCTTACTGTAATGCTGTTGTGATGTTTAAGCTATGTCACGATATTTCCATCATATGATTACAACACAGAGGACTGACAGGCCCACCTTGTACACCTGGTCCAGGGTGAGGCACCGGTTGGCCTCAGGCCGGATGGTCCAGTAAGAGACCCGGTTCACCGCCGCAGTGTCGCGCACAAACATGTCGTGCAAGGAGAGGTTGTGGCGGATGGAGTTCTGGCACACACACACACACACACACACACACCTTTACTGTTAATGCGCGTCTCTATAGCCAAACACTACACTTGGCTGTTGAAACAGATGGTTTAGTGGGTTGCACTTAGAGGCCCTGTCCAAGCACCCAGGTGTTTGTTATTTTGCTGGTTAGACCTCTTCTCAGGACTGTGTGGGTGTGCACAGAAACGGACTGACTGACATCTCTCCAACTCTCCTACGCTAGTTTTGTTGTGCCTGTTATGGCGGAACAACTTCCTCAGTTTGCCCAGTGTATAAGGAGCCTTATTCAAAGCCCCTCCAGACATCACTGTTACATTCAGTTATCATTGTGAGCTGACTGTACACGTAATGCAACATTATACTATCGCTGTTCAGATTGGAACTTCTAAGATGGATTTTGTTACCAATTTGATTTCCTTTCAACAAAAGGTGCAAAAAAGGGTCAAATGTGGTTCGTAGGTCGGCTGCTCTCAAGGGGAGGTGTTGTGTGAAGACGGAGCCTACCTTCCAGCCCGGCTTGGCGTAGCGGAAGTAAGGGAAGTGGTCTTCAATCCAGGTGTAGATCTCCTTCAGTGTCATCCGTCTGTTGTGCTTGCTGTTGATGGCAAACTGGATCATCACCATATAGGAGTATGGAGGCTTTTTAGAGTGAACAGCAGCATCTGTGTTGTCCTGTGTGTCGGGGGCCACCTGGAGAAGGACAAAGAGAAATACTAGCTGGTTAGCTGGTATAAAATAAAATAAAAAGCATGAAAGCATGTTCTGATGGTGTGATTATCTTTCACAATAAGATCTCAACTGTGGTACCACCAACTGGTTAACACACAGATCTCTTTAACTATAACGTTTTCAGATGGGTTACAACAGCACGGGTTGCCTGGACACATTTTTGACACTCACACACTTAAGGTGACAGTCTAACCTTTGCAGTCTGTGGGCTGTGGTTAACGTTCTCCTTTTGGGCTTCCTCATCTTTGGAATTGGATGCCAGCCCATCCGTGTTCATCTTCCCCAGCCACTGAATGTTGGTGAGGCTGTCGTCGAGAAGACTGCAATCGGTCTCCTTGAACACTAGCGAAAGACAAGCAGGACAGGTTAACACCTGGGGAGCTGGTGGTTTACAAATCAATCTACATTTAATTTCCATACATGGCTTGTTTCCAGTTGGAGTGCCCTGCGGGCTCTGTGCAAGTTCTGTCCAGACTGCTTGCTCGGTGTTAGCGATCATAGATGCATCCTTTTCTCCAAAACTGCTCTTGCTCAAAAGGATGAACTTATTTGGGCCATGGGGGCCGCACTCTTTGCCCTTTGCGGTGAGGGCTCCAATGACGTTCTGCAGATCCGTTCTGGGCATGACGACCACTTGCGTGTCCCGCATAGTAGGGTGGTCCATGATCTGCACGCCATCTGGCAGGCCATATTCGCTGGAGGGCTTCGAGGCTTCCTTACTTCTCGCCTCATCGGGTTTGCTTTGCGGGTCAGCCGCTGGCTGGTCGTTCCGTTGTAACGGCAACTTCCTCCGTTTGAGGATCAAGGGTCTTCGTGGACTTCGCTTCATACTGCCCGGGTTACAGGAAATCGCCCTACGCGTTCAGGGACTGTCTGCGTACAGTAAAAACACCAACACAACACCGAATCCAACGTTAGACAATATAAATGTAGCAGACAGCAGTTATCAGTACAATTAACTGCCAACTGACACGGCACAAACGGCAAATGTTTTGGGTTCAAACCGCTCCTTTGTCATTCGACAACACGACCATGAGCGGTTTATCTGAAATAAAATATAGAACAAACACAATTTTCTATGATAGGCGAGATAATCTACAAGCTAACAGGGATCCTACCAGATGTAGTAACGTTACAGCTAGCCGAGTGACAGTTAGCTTTGTGGCTAAAAGCCAGACTCGTGACAGTTGAAGAATAGACCGATCGCTGGTACTGTATTTAGAACACAGAACGTTGAGGGTGATTTTCACGAGGCTTTATAGAGCGTTATGGGTGTTAGAGCGCGTTAGAAGGTTTAATCTGACAGGGGAAAAGCGGATTCCCTTTCAGATCAAACCTAATTTGTGCTCGTTTCGGTAAGCAATACACAACAGAACGGGTGTATAAAAGTTGACCAAACATCAGTGCATTTAGGCACAGTGTGTATCAATTTAAAAACAAGAGCATAAAATACACAAGTAATAAAGTCTAATATAGCGGTAACAGTGCTAGTAGTTAGCACTGAGCTAACATGGGTTTACATAGGAAGCTATGCCATGCTAGCTAGTTCACGTCTATGCGCTACGAACGGAAGTAACAAACCTTCATATTACTACATCTGAATCCACTTTGATACACCATTAATATGGGATGAAACGCTTCATACAGATCCGCTTGTAGTGATAAATTTCATATTAATGATTTTTATTTTCACAAGGTTGATATTCATTGCATTATCGCCCGTCATTATGAAAGTAGCTTTTGAATTTTGGCGCTGCTTGCGATGACGCGAGTTGTGCATCATATGGTATAATGAACCAATGATAAGTTCGAGAAAGAGCAAACGTGAAAACCAATCGGGGAGGAGCCATAAGCAAACCTGGAAATGAGACAAAACACGAAACCAAATGGAGTCGAATGAACGGGTGTTATTCTGAGAGTATTCTGTCTATTCTACGGCCTATGGCATTGAAGTACGTAACTTACATCGAAGATAGTATGATATGCATAAAAACCGGGCTCTACGTTGTAAGACTAAGATTCAAATGTCGCTCTACTTTCGTACATCTGTCTGGCCTCGCCGATTAACATTAGTCATCCAATGTTGAAGTCATTAAATTAAACAAAGATATAGCGACATTTTCTGGGAAACAATTGTAATCTATCTAATTTACCTGGTCGTCAGTCATGGTTTCTAATGCCCCGTAAAACGCGAAGGACACTAAAGCCTCCTCTGTCGTTCCTGGAACCATCACTTGGGGGCGCCAGACTTCAGCGTGTGCCTGATGTCCGAGCAGCGCTCAATCCCAAATCACTTATCACGGAGAAGGGACACAACAGTACTACTCTTACTTCCTGGGTAAATAAACATTGTGGGGATTTGCTCTCTTAAATTAACACATGATACAAACAGACATTATTGGGCTTATACTCCTGTTACTTTGTATTCACTTTTTAGGTGAGTCCCCAGTTCGACCAGTCCCACGTACGAGTACCACCGGCGAGAAGAGGTAGGAGAGGATGCCAGTCTTCCACGAGCGTTCCTGATCAAAGCACTCAGCTGTCTGGAAAGCAGAGCGTCGCCAGGTTCCCCTCGCTGTCCTTCCAGGAGACTGCAGCGGACCCACCTGTTCTGCTGAAGCACACGGTGGGCGGGAAAGTTAGGCGGTACATCGCCGCACGCCTGCAGCAAAGCGGACGCAGCCGGCACTTGGAGTCGCCGCGGAGACGTTTAGTGGGGGACACGGGGTGTTTGGATCAAGGCGAGGCTCTGCTAGCAATCACAATCACACCTCCTCCCCTGCTCCCTCCCGTGAGTCCTCCCCCTGCTGGGGCACACACCCCCGCCCCACCGACGGCAACCGACGTGGACACCCCACGTTTTCCGTCCCCCCCGCGGCTGTCGCCTCTCTCCCAGCCTGGCGCACCAGCGCCCCCTTGTACCCCGCCAGAGGAAGTCCTGGTGGCGGACACCCCAGAGAGGGACTACGGGGTGAAGGTGACGTGGAGGAGGAGGAGGGGCTTGATGCTTTTCCTGAAGGAGAGGGGTCTTCTGTCTGATTCCGATGCACTGATTAACAGCTGAAGGCTCCCGGGGGAGATGGGCTGTAGCGACCCAGAGACATGGACAGTGTTGTGACCCATACTATGTGACCCATATCTTGACCACGATTCTGCTTGGGAGCTACTTCTTCCTTCTCTTCGATTTGTGTCTGGAACTACTACAAACTTCAGTCACTGGTCACACTGGTCACTGGTCAATAGAGAGCTGTGGATGCTATGACACAATCCATAGTCTATATATCACATCATTACTGTATGTATGAGACCTTTTTGTGTGTCTCACAATTGGGTTGTACAACCAATAAAAATGAAATGTAAAGTACTGACATTTTGCTTGAGCTTATTTATGAGAAAATCCTAACATTTAGGAGTTTATTATTATATATCATTTGCTGTTTGTAGGCAAATCTTTGGGAAAATATTGTATTTTGATGTGAAGGCAATTTTTCACCTATAAAAACCATAGACTGTATAAATAAAAACCTTAATGTATGGATGAACACCTCGACACCCCCTCATTTATAAAGTTTAAGCCAATCACGATTCCCCTAAAATACACGGCCGGCCAATAGAAACTGCTGTTGTACGTGTGTTCGGTAACTAGGGGCGGGGAAACGCATTTCTCAGCGCGATCTCAAAAGTAAAATGCCACTGGAGGGAGCTGTCGACACGAAATTGCTCCCCTCCGCCGAAAAAAAAGGAAATTCGTCTGTAATAGGCATGGATAGGCAAGCTAAAGTGTTTGCAACAAATTGTCCAGAAAAAGGATATAGTGCAAAATGCATACAAGCCACTAAATCTCATTAGATTTTTACAAATCCTAATGGTAGAAGACTAATGTCTACTTGGGCGTAAGCAGAGAAGCACTCTTGGTGAACAATTTCGACACAACACCACCAGCCGGGGGGACCCTCCATAGCAACGGCGGATAAACATGAGCTACTACAGCATAAGGTGAGATAAAACAGATGTTAGTTTATGGTATTAAAAGTTCGTAGGGGCGTGTTGGGTTTGAATGGAACATACGTGGCCGTTTTAATGATAAAATAGCCAGCCAGCAACTTTAAGGTGACTGTTACCCAAAAGGACGGCTGGCTAGCGCTAGCCTCCTGCTAAAGTTAGCGCTAACATTATAGAGAGTTTAGTCACGACCGAGCCTAATTGAATGATACCGATGTGAACGTTCTTACTGTGATATATGACACAATGCCTTGTTGATGGAACTGACAAACTGGTGTAATTATGAAATATTTTCCATATATTATTTATCGGTCAAATGGACAAAACTGGTTAATAATCGTATAATAACTAACGTTACGATGCTACTGTTGTTTTTAAGGTAGCGTTACAATAGGACATTAACAAACGTCTTTCAGGCCTGGCTCGACCAAAGTTACGGTATAACATTAAAAAAACATACAAATAAATAAAACATAGTAATTGGAACTTTAAGATCGAAATAATTTGATCGCTTCTGGCACGCCATTATCCAAGGAATTAACATATCCCACTTCAGAGGTTGGAAGTCTGTTACATCGTTACATTAAATCGTCCATTTTTTTTGACTCTTTGTTTATTACGTCCCTATGATTTACATTCCCAGATGTATTTTTTACCGCTCTTTCCTGGCCAAATACTTTGACAATTGACCCCCATTACCATTGATTACACTGTTGTAAACATCTCTCTGAAACCAATCCACTAAAATGTCTACAACATACTGTAAGACAGCTTTATATATACGGTTTGAAGGGATTTGCACGTCATGTTGCAACAGGCCTCTTTCTCGCTTTCCTGCCTCCAACAGCTGTCTGTGCCCGTGAATTCCACTGAAGATTCCCAACCAACAGTGAACTGTTGCTGTTTCACAACTCAAACGCACGCGGGATATTTTCACTTTATTCCAGTTCACACAATACAAATAGAGAGAGGAGGAAGGACACAATATAAAGGGACGGTCTGCCACAGAACCACAAACAAATTGCACATTGGCAGCACAACCATTCCACATCTGCCTTTGATGTTTGCATGGTGGTTGTGAGAACAGGTGCAAGGCAAAGGGGTCAGGTGATTGGTGTGTTATTTAAAGAACTGGTGAAGAAATATGTCTTTGCTTTATTCTTGCTATGAGATACAAATCTAAACTAGATAGTTGCTTCCACCCTTTCCTGTTCCATCGTTTACCCAGGCCTACGGGAAGTTCTTTAAACCTCTCTAAATAAGTAAATCAGTAGCATAATATATGGCTTTGTACAGGCTATCTCCATTTGTTTTGTATACATGTTATTTATACTGCAGTAGTAGTGTAGACAGTGGTAGTATTTCCATATGTACTGTAGTGTATAAATGTTAGTATTTATACAGCAATGGTACTGTAGACAGGGGTAGTATTTCCATAGAGTATACAAGTTAGTATTTATACGGCAGTAGTGCTGTAGACAGTGGTAGTATTTCCATTTGTCATAATAATTATTAACATTAACATTAAGGTGAAAATTAGTGTTTTGTCTCCAGTCCCCTTGAAATCCCTCAGCTGATAGGAATCACTTTAAGAAAAAGTCGCACTGCCCTTTGTGTTGAATTGTATGTGATGAGCAGCAGTGTCTGTCAAGGCCAGTTGGTACATGGGTTTAAAAATGACTTGACCTAGATAGACGTGGGCCTTTTGCTCGGGGACTCCTTTCTGTGGATGGCTGATTGAACACTGTTTTACGCAAGGAAACCACCCTGCAGTTGTGACTGTGCCTGATTCTGGACCGCACGCCAGCTGAGGTCTGCACTTCTCTACTCAAACTGCCCAGACAGCCTGAGTTGTTCACAGATGGCTTTCTCAACCATCATAAGATAACATTAAAGGACCTCTTGTTGTATTTTCAGACATTGCATCCAAGCTGCGTCAACAGCTCCTGTCTCTCAATAGATACAGTATTAGAGTGTAGCGTAGCCTACTGTTGTGGGCTGCTGTAGAAGTGCTTGACAAACCGTGCAAGCTTCAGACATTAGTGTGCTGGTTGTCTGCAGGGAGGAGAGGAGTGACCTTTAGTATAGCGACACGAGAGCCCTGCTGTTACACAGACAAGTGGTTACAGGAGAGCAGAGCAGCACCGTTAAGAGAGGGCAGGTTGATTACGGCCCTGTGTAGCTTTAATTGCACATTGTACAGTACCAACATTTCCGGGGTTACGTGTTCCAAATTCCAAATGGGCCACCCACTTATTTTTGTTTAACGTATTGTTATTGTGATGGCCAGAGGGAGTCGGGGTCTAGATTCTATTGGAAGTTGAAAGGGTGTGGGGACATCAGTCAACAGGAAACATTTTCTTCATAATCGTGTAGTACTGATGGCTATCAGGATCGGTTTCTACTTCTTGTGATTAAGGTTGACATAGCAGTGAAAGATAGGACACTACACCGACCCTATTAAATGTTACTAAATGATCATTATTGTATTAGACATAATACATTAAGTCTAATACAATAATACAATGCAATACAATAATGAACACTTGTTACAGACCATGGTACACTTAAAAGACGAAAACCTAATTCACTTTCCTTTCATTTTATGAACTTGAAAGTTCCTTCAGAATTGTAACTTTTAATTATAAACAAACTTTTAATACAGAGAGTAGGCGGCTGTACGTGTAGCATGCGTGCTAAAAAAGATATGTTCTGATTTTTGAGCTGCGTCTTATATCTAGTCAGTTCAGCAGCCCCCTTGCTCTCTCTAAAAAGGTTGACACAGCACAAATGTTTTCAGAAGGGCTGTATAATATATGTCAGGCTTCCCCGATGGGAAGAATTCAGCAACAGAATACAGAATGTACTGTAGTTGGGCATCACGGCGCCACAAATTTTCAATGTGTTCCACGCACGTTTGTCAATCCCAAGTAGTACTCTTTCTCCACAAGGCCACTGGGTTGTACAAGGCCCTGGAGCAGGCAGAATAGTTGTGGTGTAATGTGTTTGACCAGCATTCCAACAAAACATGTGGCTTCACTTGAGTCATCCTCTCTGTTGGGCTACAGCAGTGGTTCCCAAAAGTGGGAGTCGGGACCCGACAACGGGTTGTGAAAGACTTCCGTGGGGGTCGTGAGATTTTATAATTGTATTCTTATTTATGTCATACCACCTTTTATTTAGGCAGTATCACAGGAGAGATAGTGCTACAGTGCTGTAATATCAAGGTGGTTTTGATCCGGTTGAAGATGATCAGCCAATCTTACCAAAACAATCTCGCCTAGTCGCAGTGCACAGGGACGTTTTTCCACATGGAGGAGAATGAGAGGAGGGGGTTCCCAGTTAAACACATGCTGACAGCAGACATACTGACTGCTTATTTACTATATGTGACTAATGTTTGGAATATTAACAGCCAGACACAAATACCCCCCTGCACACAGAAATCAAATGGACTAACTAAGCTAATTGACGGCATGTGTAATGAGATAAGGAAGACATACAGATGAGGGCTTTAAAGTTAAATATCCCTCTGAAGCTAATATCACAGCCCTTAGTGATGTTTACATTTTCATATTGCCATTGCAATAAGAGTACCAAGCCACTATGCAGCACTGCTAGAGACAGGCCAGTGGCTTGTGTGTACTGTGTATAGGGCTGGGTATTGGCAAGGACCTCCCAATACGATACATGGGTCACGATATGTATACGTATCACAATACATTGTGGTATGCTACATATTGCGATACATTTGCAATACTAAATTTAAAAATAGAGCTGATTTTTTTTTTGCTGTGTACCAATATAATGTGATATGTACGTCACATTACATTGATAACTTAGCAGAGAAAAACTATTTAATTCAGTATTTCCATTCCAATTTATTAGAACGGTATTTGCATTGCACACTGTGTTTTAAATCCATTTAAAACATGAATCATTTATTGATGACTGAAATCTATCGTTCAATTTGTATATCTATTCCCTGTTTTGTTCTGCATATTTTCCTTGCGCTTAATTAAAGCTGTATCCATTTTTTTGCAAAGTTACGGTATAAAAGTATAGCATGCACAGTATAGCATACACTGGCTGCCTAACACCTCAAAGCATACGTTGAATCAAAATTGATGTGTCTTCACAACGAGGCCTGGGTCAAATGGGATGTGGTTTTATTATACACTTGTAGCTTGTTTCCATCATTTGTTTTTAGCTGCATAATTACTCCCTCTGGTGGACCATTCCCCTCTGACATTAGATGACTTAGCTACTGGCCATTTAACCTACACCACCCAGGGTCATGCATACAAAACACACACACACAAACACACACACACACACACACACACACGACTCCTCTTTCTCCTGTGCGTAAGGACGTAAGGGAACATCAGGGTCCAGTCTCCTAGCAACTGGACTATAGTTACCCGCGCCTTTCCTGTTTTAGAAAGGCCAGTCTGGATGTTAACATTTTGTTTCTTAAAGAACACACACACACACACACACACACACACACACACACACACACTCCGTTGTACCGCCCCTCCTGACCATGTGTAAGACGTTTTACAGCCGCTCACCTTCACGTCTACTGCGATGTAGTGCCAGGCAGGTTTTAGGAGCTTAGTTAAACATCCCAAAGCCCCCCCCCCCCAGTGGTCTGATATCTACGCCCCCTGTTGTGAGTCAGAGGAAATGAGCAGCGCTTCCTCAGAAGGGTGGTGGAGAGTGGAAGGGTTGTCAGGGACGGGGATCTAGTGTTAACAGGGCTCCAGCAGAACTGGGAACCGGGGAGTGAAGTCGTTTTGGCGTTGGCATGCACTCAAAGCCTGTTGTGTTGAAGGTGGCTCCCTGCGTTAATCCCCCCCGGTACAGTGTGTGTGGCGCGGCGGAGTCACACCTTCTACACCTCTCCTCTAAACACACAGACACACACAAACACAACACCGCATCCCAGTGCGTCACAAGCGAGGAGTCATGGCAACAGCACCTTATCCCTGACCTTAGTTTGCCCCAGAAGTGGCGCGTGGCGTTCCCCTGGGGCAGGACGGAGCTAGTCTCCCTGTCCCGCCCAGCGCAGCAGCGCGGCACACAGGTCCCTGGCTGCGGGTTAGCAGGACGCAAGCCGCGGGCCCTGGCTTCTGCCTGCTCTGAAAGGACCTGGGCTGTGATCGCGTGTGGGCTGGGGGGACATGTTTCAGAGCAGAACCATGGACACGGTGGAGAGCGAAGGATCCCGGCCCGTATACAGCCGCTGGTCATACAGGTATAGCTTGCGTGGACATCTCTCAATCTCACACACACACACACACACACACACACCAAAGTTTCAGTTTCTGCCTCGCGATCCCCATGTAAGTCGTGACTTATTCAGAGCCTGGGCCGCGTCTCCGCTGTAACAGGAGTTGGTGATTTACGTTGGTGAGCGCGTGCACATACATGTGTGTGTGTCTGTGTGTGTGCCTGCGCGCGCACATCCTGTTTGTTTGTGCATGGTTGGTGGTTCCATTGAAACACTATAACCCAGGGTGATGTCAGAATACTTGTGTAGCTTACCGGCAGCTGAGATGCTCTTAGTGCAGGCCTAATAAACCTCCCCATCTGTGCATTCTCACCGTGGAGACACGTCTAGTATCATTACATGATGTCCCATTGTCTGTAAAATCACTTACATTTACCCACTAGGGTGCCTTTAAGTTTGTGTCAATGTCCAGGTGTAAAGCTGCACATTGATTTAGCATTGTGTCATTATTCAGTTATTTCTGTCTGTTTTATCCCCCCATCCACATCTGGAACGTTATGTTCGCCCATCAGAGCTCATTTTGTCAGAGGGGTCTGCCTGCGGCGCGGACAAATTTGGTCGCTGTGGCATACATACGACTGTCCACACGGTATTCGTCGGTTGCACTGTGCGTCTGCACGGTTTTATTACATACAATAGCCACAGGTCTTACACTGCCTGTCATACAGCACTTCCCAAACAACACTTAAAACGCTGGTTGTCTGCGGAGTGCCCGAGTTCTCCCTCCGGCTGTCTCCCTCGGCTGTAGACAACAAAGGGACACAAGTGATTAACAACTGCCCGTACCTGTCCCCTAGCCCCGTGAACCACACCTCCCTGCCTTCCCTTCCATCCACAGACAGGGCTAAACCACGCCCACACTCCCACAGTCGCGTTCATTAAACTTTCAGATTTCCCCTTTTTTCAAGTGTCCATCCATTTGTGGAAGGCTTTTATTCAAATGAACAGGCATAAAAAAATCAAACATATCCACAACTGGGTGTCTGCGGAATGCCTTTATGTAAACGTCTACAGCGCTGAGCTGAGAGGGGCCCTGGGGCCAATCAGTCAGCTGCAGTGTTTTTAATCAATGCTCGCCGAATGGGCTGCTCTGTCGACAGAGAGCGGTTCTCCATGGTTACCCGGACGGGAGCGGCGTGTCACTCTGTTGTCACCCAAGCTGTGACACACTGATTAAACATTGATTACACACAGTGTGTGTGTGTGTGTGTGTGTGTGTGTGTGAGTGTGTGTGTGTGTAGTAAAGCTAGATTTAAGCTACATAGTTGTTTTCCCATCTAGAAAGGCATTCATCTAAATAATCGTGGTCTAAAAACATTTGTTGCACGTCGCGGTGTCGGAATCCAACGTTTAGCTTTAGGCATTTTTATTTAACCATGTTTAATGTAGCTAGCTAACGGTAGGCTACCTGCTGTTTAATTGCTGCATTCACCGATGGATGGACGAAAGATATGTTGGATTTGTATTATCAGAGCTTTATATTACAAAGTGATTTTGTCCCAGAGTTGTTACTGCAACAGTACATTACCTGAAACCACTTAAAATTGCTTTACCTGACTTATCAGGGTTACTGCTAATAAAAACTTTTCTAATTAATCTACGTCAATCTACATGGTTAGCAACTAACCGTTATTGGCTAATACCATATTACAAATAACATGTTAGTTTTGCCTCATTAATCAACCATCAACCAATCACTGTTGTCTGCCATGTTCTTAGACTTTCCGTGTAGTTGTTCCGACTTGCATTCATTTGAATTTTCTCAGTGGGGAAATTATTTTTCTGATTATTCTTACACCACATGAATGCAGTATAATTTAACTAGCGATCACGTGCGGTGATGATGCTTACGTCTGTTTCGGAGCAACAGAGGACAAATATTTAAATCGACAGCTCAGGCATTTAAGTGGCACCGAAATGAGACACCAAAATCTGCATTCTGATTCGGTCCGGTACATACCGGTCATATACTGTAGGTACTGGTGCCATATTGGCACCAGGTTTCGGTACCCAGCCCTATACGTCACAGCTACAAACTAGTGAGTGTATTAGTACAGGGCCTTGCTAACCAACTCAACTATGATGCTGTTCCTCTCTGCCATCACTGACATGTCCTGTGCTGACGGTTGGCCCGGTGAAGACCCTCCAGTTCCGGCAGTTTCTCCTCAACAGCAAGGTAAGCTGCAAAGAAACTCTGTCTAGCTAATGTATCAACAACAGTGTTGTGTAGAACCACCTTAAAGTGCCGGTGTTTATTGTCCTCCAATCAGACACCCCCTGTACCTTATCCTCCAATCAGACATAAAGATTAGACTTAGGTAAAAGTTGTATTCATTATGTCTTTAAAACCATCATCAATCTAGATCTCTCAACGCCCCCTCCCCTCTCTCTCCCTGCCACCAGCACCTGGTGCTGTAATGGCCTCCTCCATCACGTGAACAAGGCCTCTAGCCACTTGCAGTCCTGCACCGGTGGTTGTGATTGGTTGTATTGGGCCTCTACAGGCAGAGGAGTAGTGTTGACGTGGTCCACTGAATGCATTGGAAAATAGCGGAAAACTCCTCTCAGCTGTTTTAATTAGTGTGCTGCTAATACTTATACTTTTATACAAATGGTATAAAAGTATGAAAGAAGAGACGTGCGTGTGTTATTAGTTTAGGTTTAAGGTTTAAGGTCGTGCTCTCACATCCCTTGTTGTGGCCGGTGGTCGCCCAGAGACATACGCATACGCATATGTCCTCATCAGGTGTTCCATTCCTGGGATTAAGTGGGAGGGGCTGGGATTTAGTGATAGACAAACCCGATTGGCTGATTTAGGAGGTAGCCTGTTCCCCAAACCCATTTGCTAGTTCATTTTTAGAGAAGTTTGAGCCTGGCAGGGTGGCAGATATTTAAAGATTTATTGGGCAAGTAGCAGTGAAGGAAATGGGACTTCAGTGTGTGAGTGTGTGTTTACAGAGGTGGATCTCAGACTTTATCTGAACAGACTCCCGCTGTTGGCGTTTTACCTCTAGGCTGTAGCTTAGCAACATGGGTCCCTGAACGTCGCTGTCCGGGATGAATGCTCATTGGACCCAGACACCAGGGCGCTCTGCCATCATCTGTCTCTCTCTCTCTGTCTCTCCCTCACTCTTAGACTCTCCTGTGCCAGCACAGTTTATTAACTGAAATAAATAGCTCCAAACTAAGGCCTATTTACTCTGAGGCTGTAGTGTTACTGTCCAGTCTAGGTTTATGAGCATTAGCAATGCCTTATCTGCTCTTTTGTGGCTCCGGGATCCCAAATAATTGAGCTCATTATTGCAGTCTTGCCCTCTAGTGGTGTGATTGGGTAAACCCCAAATTTTTAAGTGCTGTGTCTTGTGTGTCCACACAGTGGCCTTGAAGATGACAGCACCAGCCTCCGACAGCAGAAGCTGGATAAACAGGTGAAAATAGACGCTTTTGTTACACACACACACACACACACACACACACACACACACACACACACACACACACACACACACACACACACACAC